>LPNX010180410.1:47020-170548 GCA_001517045.1 Pseudotsuga menziesii | reverse complement strand
CCCCAAAAAGATAAAAGATAAAACCAGCAAGGAGATCAAAGCCTGATCCTCCTCCTTCTCCAGCTACTTCTCTTCTACACTAATGCGCTACACAAGTGAGAGTGTGTGTGTCACAAATGAGGAGCACTACACCTCTATTTATATTCATCCGTTAAATTAAGTTAACTCATTTGACATGTAGCCTCGAGTTACACATGTAGGCTCAAGTAACCACACTGGGGTGCTGATGACCCACCTTTACAATTAGAGGGGACTACCTCATGACTCTTATTAGTTCTTCCGATTAGGAGCATCGGGGTACAATGTAATACAAGTGGTTCTCCCGGTAGGACCATCGGGGGCCACAAAAAGATACATATAGAATATTCTTCGAAGTTACAATATTTCAACAGTTAGGAGGTCGGCCCAATTAGGTTTTAGGTTAGTCACTTGAAGGGTATAAATAGGGAGGTGCCCTCCCTCATTTATACACACTCACTCAAGTTCGCATGAGTAAGAGAGAGAAGACAAGTTCACTAGAGGAGAAAGAGAGAGCTACAGAAGACTTCTTATTTTTGGGTTTTCCATTTTGTGATATTGTATTCGAGACGAATCTATCTCTAAGGAAGTTGCGGGGTTTTCTCCTTTATGGGTTCCCTGAGGAAAACATTTGTGTTCTTGTGTATTGTTGTGCTTGTTTATCTTTCAGTTTAAAGATCTAACATAATTGAATTAAAGTGCAAACTCTAACAGGCACACATCCCTATGGTTCACTCATGTGAAGTTAATTGGAAATGGAAAACAACACATGATTTTAGCACATTCTTTGATGAGACCAACCACCATTGGTACTATCTCCTACGGCACACTTCACTTGGTAATATTTCGTTATTTGTTGGTTGGAGATGGTTGACATGGCACATTCTTTTAGGACGCATCTCCTTGGTGGTCGCTTCTTCATGATTAAACCTACACGTGGAATTATTCTTCTCTTCTACCTCCCTGGCTTCATTGAACATTCACACGTGTGAGGAGGTTGGCACATCTCCCTAGGGTGCACATGTGTGAAGTTAATTGAAAATGGAATATTCTATTGAGTTGGTTGCTCAATGGAGAAAGGGCCTTGTTTGACCAAGCTCTTTTCTTGAGGAGTGCTCTAGTTAGTACTTAGTTGTTACCATGCACATTCATCAATGGAAATTTGTGGATCACCCTTCTCCCACGCATGTGGGTGGTTAACCACATTCTATTTTAAGGAAGTTTGTTATCGATTTGTTGAAGCATATGCTTCCTTCACACATGTGGATAGTTGCATATACTATTTAAAGGAGTTTGTTGAGGAGTACTCTCCTAGAGGGAGGATATTTTATTCTTATTTCATTCATGCATTTTGGAGGGTGCACCTTGGAGGAGATTTTTATGTGGACACTCTTCCTTGTCAAGAATTATTTTATTACTCTTGTATGCAAGCATCTTGAAGGGTGCACAAGGGAACAATATTTTATTATTTCTTGAATCTTTTACATGGTCAAAACACGGCTTATTTAGTAGTGCGCCCTCTCTCTTGGAGATTCCTTTTGTAATATTCTATCATCTTTCCTAGTAGGTTAATTCTTTTAGAAGGGATGAAGACCTTTTGACTTGGCATGATGAGGGTCGGACCTAACTAACTCCAATTTTTTATTATTGTTGGGCTTTTCAGGAAAAGAGTGAAACAAATAATATGCTTTAATTGTATGAGAGATCTAGCCCACTCTATATAAAGGAGCTTTCTGTCCAATTTGTTTGTGATTGAAGAGTTGGGAGTTAAAGAACTTTGAAGTGAAATGAAGTACGTCTGTATTTTCATTTTTGTTGTTAATTACTTGCAGATTTCTCTTGTATATCACACACACATAAAGGTCAAATAATAAAGTTATTTTAATTTTGGAACATTCAATGAGAGGAGGCTTTTCATTTGTTTGTTTCTATAATCCTGTTTATTTTCATTCATATAACATATTACATTGTTGAAAGGGATTAATAATTCAACCTAATATAACAGCAGCTTTGTATGGTTTAATGAAGTGGCAAATTCAACCTCCAAGAGTAACTTCTGCATTTAATTTCCAGCAAACATCTTGAGGTTTTAAGTATCAAAATAGTTCTTTTAACCTTAAGGATTCAAGAGAATGATGGAGGTTTCAAACTAGTCCTTTAATCCAAGTAGGTTGAAAATCTACAAAGTAAATTGGAAGAACATGTTAATAAAGGCAAAATAAAAAACGATTACGAGAATCTGAAAAATATGATTTAAAACCTGCAAGTCAAGTATCAAGCACTAATTTAACAAGATGTTGCAACCCAATGTGACCATGAAATAGCAATTTCAAAGATCAATTAGGAGACATCTACCAAGCAAATTGACTCGAGAATGTTTTCAGAAGTGAAAGTGCAAACTTTAGATAAAGAGACCTCTACAAACCCAATTGAGGTTGAAAACCTAAGTGATGCTACTAAAAAGTTATTATCAACCGACAAAACGACACAAGTATATGACAAAAGCTTAAAATAAAATAGTACAAATAAAATGCCCAATTTACAGTGAATCAAGAAATCCCAAAGTCGAGATCAAGAGGAAGCAAGATGCAAAAATTGTTAAATTTCCCAAACCCTAGGTGACCATTGTCCTCATGTTCTTAACTAAACACAAACTTTTTATTTAATTGTGGAAATTATATTTTTTCACGTAGCAGTGTTAAAGTTTTAGGGATTTTCAAAAATTTTAACTTGTACTCAAATAAAATAAATACTGAAGTAAAAGTACAACAATGACAAAAAACCAATGTCCCACCAAGTTTCCGGGACGGGGGGGCGTGGGAGCGGGGAAATAGTGTAATTTGCATACTAGCATGCTTATGTTCTCGAAGAATTTAGTGTAATTTAATGTAATCGTTATAGCCAAGCATATCATATCGATGTTTGTTTCTTTTTATTTAATTCTATTTCGTTTTAAAATGACCATTTAGTGTAAAAGCCTAAAATTTAAGATAAACCATTTCTTTTTTAAGTAAAAAAATTTAAAAAATCGAGGGCAGTGGGGGCCTGTCGGAGCCCCCCATTTTCAGGAGGGGGCGTGTGGGAGCCCCCCAATCCGGGAAACTCCTAGACCCGTGTTTCCCCAAGTTTCGCAAAAAGGGGGGCGTTGGGAAACGTTTCCCATGGAGCCCCCGAGCCCCCGGGGCGTGGGAAGCGTAGGGGGCGAGCCCCCGACCCTAGGAGGCGCGTCCCCGTGGAACACTGCAAAAAACTAGATAATAAAAAATATAATTTTCATCTCTTTCAACTTTAACACACCCTTAAGGATGGTTGTGTTAAAGATACACAACTAAAACAATAGATGCAACATGTAGAGCAGCAGTAAAATCAAACAAGACTAACAACTAGTATCAATAAAAGATATAACTGAGAAAACAATACTAGTTTAGACCTTCCTTAGACACACTTTCAGATCAGATCTTGTCTCTTAGGAGACAAGTCTCTCAAAGAACAAATCTGGCCCTTATCTGAGGGCAAGGACATACTTGAGAGAGAGAGAGAGATAAGTTGTTGTGGAGTAGAGTTAGACAAGTACAGACCTCAATATGCTAACCAAAACAGTCCACAAATGAGGATGAAAACATCAAACCCTTTCTGCAATAAATGACAGTCTTTAGGACAGCTGACAGTCATACAACAATCAAATAGCAGTACTTTTCAAATGTGCAGAGGCAGCCTTAAACCATACACTAACGTCCTCAAACTATGGCAGCACCTACACAAAGACAATGACACCTTCATACACAGTAGTACCAGGCTCAAGGAGGCTGAAAAGGGGCAAAGGCACCCTCTAAACAAACTTAGCAGGTCATGGCCTGCTACAACAGGCTAAACAAAGGTCACGGCAGCACTAGCAGGATCAACAAAGGTCACGTTAGGAACCAGCAAGAACATGCCCCTCAGTTTAGACCTCAAAGTAGTCACGGTGGACACCAGCAAGGATACAACCCACTGAACAAACCTCAAAACAGTCACGGTAGGTACAGATCGGATCACAAAATAGTCATGGTAGCCCAAGGGAGTAGCAGCTACCACAGGTCACAAAACAATCATGGAATCCCTAGACAGGTTCAACAATGGTCACAGCCCAATCCTAACAGCTCAACAAGGTCATGGCCCAGCACTAACAGCCCAACAGAGGTCATGGCCCAGCACTAGCAAGTCATCAAAGGTCATGGCCCAGCCCTCGCAGCTTCAACAGTGATCACAACCCAGCAAAACAAGCTCACAGCAACCCTAGACAGATTTAGCAATGGTCACGCGTGAGGGAGATAGAAAGAGCAGCACAAACCCTTAGATGTCAAGCCAAAAGAGTAGCAACCTCAAATCAGATGTAGATGAGCAGATTGCAGAGCTTATCTTGCTTGTGTCATATGAGATCTAACACTTTATTTATAGGCTTCAAATTTCTCCTAGAAGGATCAACCTTAAGACTTTAGGGTTACTCAAGACGTCTTAGCTTTTAGGAGTCTTACTAAAAATAAAACATAGAATAATAGTATTTTGACTTAGGATAGGGTACCAATGGTTAAGAAGTCATACTTACAAGATAAAACAAAAAGTTTAAGTCATCATAGCAAAAGGGTCAAGTTACCACATTGAAGAGGGGGCGCTAGCACTAGGACGACCAAGGGGTTCACACAAGACCACAAGTTAACAAGAGGGGTCACACCAAAGTGGGAAGACAACCCCTTCACCCACAAAACCAAGGTGTACCAACAAGGTGGAGAACAACCCTTTTACCCACAAGACCAAGGTGTACCAACAAGGTGGGAGAATAACCCTTTTACCCATAGGACCAAGGTGCCAAACTTTTATCTTCTCTCTTGAGTCTTAACGTATATAGCCCATAAGTGTTCCATACAATAACTAGAAGTTTTTATCATCGCCATATAACGAAGGTCCAAACTATATGAGGTGATCCTCTACTCCTCCTGACTGCTCCTAAAGGCCAAGTGCTATTGACATTATCAAGGGGTGGCCAGTCCCTTGAGAAACAACCTAGCTTAACCATTTAGGAAAGGAGAACATCACACATCATCATCTTGGATAACTGACCAAGATCTACCCGGTTAACTGACCAGGTATGTACTTGTAGGAACTTCTTGGTCCCAGACCAAGAATCTACCTAGTCCCAAACCAGGAAGTCTTTGTCTCAACCTGCAGGATCTGCTTGGTCCTCGTGACCAAGAAACTGTCTGGTCCCAGACCAGAATACACTAGAGACATATAGAGGCCCTTGCCATATGCTAGGGACTTTTCCATGGCATCAACCTGCTTGGTCCCAGACCAAGAACACCAGGAGACTGTTGGGGACCCTAGGGTACCTTCTAGGGACTTACTTTGCCTGGTTAATAGACCATGAACCCTAGTTAATTGACTAGGGTGCCATACTCCCTAAGAATGGGTCTCACAACTGTATTATCTTTAACAAGAAGGACTCACACATAGAGTTGGAAAGTAAAAAGTGGAAGCAAAACACAATACACAGATAATTTACTCCTTCAAATCAGCCTTTCATTAATAATTCAAGGCTTACAAGGAAACCTCCAAAGACTGTCAAACTAACATCGTACAGTACACTCAAAATGGGAACAAATCTACACACTGGGAAAAACTGCCTACCAAAATTGAGAAAACAGCTTGCAGGGTGTTGCCCGCTGTACGGCCTGTCCATACGACTGTACAAACCTCTCTGTACAGTTCCCTACAAATGTACAGAATCTGTCCTGTACAGACCTGCTTGTTGGATCTTTGCCTGGTTTCTAAACTGGCTCCCCTCCAATGTTCTAAATCTTCCCAACCAAACTGTCTTTAAGTGAATAATGAATGTGTCTGAACCCTCTACCTTGACTTGCCTTTATACTTGAGCTGAAACCCTAATCTTTCATGAGATGAATGGTTGAGATTAGTCTAAATCACCGATGTATTAGAAAAACACTTTATTAGACTCAACAGCTATATAAGACTTTCACTTTATTACTAAAGTGAATTACAAATAGAATTGACTCAAACGACTTCTGGCATGTTTAACACCAAAAGCTATGCAAAAGTTCATGTCCAAGCTACAATTTTAAACAAAAAACCTTAAATCATCATCCTAATCACAAGAGTGTCATCAAATGGTCAGCTCAACTTACCAGCATCAACATTTACAACACTACATATTCCGAGGAATCATGGTTCATTAATAATTCAAGGCTTACAAGGAAACCTCCAAAGACTGTCAAACTAACATCGTACAGTACACTCAAAATGGGAACAAATCTACACACTGGGAAAAACTGCCTACCAAAATTGAGAAAACAGCTTGCAGGGTGTTGCCCGCTGTACGGCCTGTCCATACGACTGTACAAACCTCTCTGTACAGTTCCCTACAAATGTACAGAATCTGTCCTGTACAGACCTGCTTGTTGGATCTTTGCCTGGTTTCTAAACTGGCTCCCCTCCAATGTTCTAAATCTTCCCAACCAAACTGTCTTTAAGTGAATAATGAATGTGTCTGAACCCTCTACCTTGACTTGCCTTTATACTTGAGCTGAAACCCTAATCTTTCATGAGATGAATGGTTGAGATTAGTCTAAATCACCGATGTATTAGAAAAACACTTTATTAGACTCAACAGCTATATAAGACTTTCACTTTATTACTAAAGTGAATTACAAATAGAATTGACTCAAACGACTTCTGGCATGTTTAACACCAAAAGCTATGCAAAAGTTCATGTCCGAGATACAATTTTAAACAAAAAACCTTAAATCATCATCCTAATCACAAGAGTGTCATCAAATGGTCAGCTCAACTTACCAGCATCAACATTTACAACACTACATATTCCGAGGAATCATGGTTCTCATACAACTTGGAGTCACAAGCAAATGCATACTGGGAGTTGCAATCAAAAAAATGACCATCAAATGTCTAATCATACAGTTCCTCAACCCAGGACAGCATTAAGAATATCTCATCAAGGGGAAGAACTACAATCCAAAACAAGTTATTCCAACAACGGCAACTGTCAAAACCATGCTTTGAGGGCAAAGCATTCCTTTTAAAGGGGGAGGGGACATGTGACGTACATAAAGTACATTACAGAATCATACTATTATCAAGGGTCATGAGTCGTGTCTATTTAGCATGTGACTATTCAATGTAATGGGATATCATCATTCATATTATCAATCATTACATTTGTCCTTGATGGATTGCCATACTCTATCCTAATTATTCCGGATATTCAGTTAATGGACCAACTGGCCATAATACGACATATGAAACCAACTATATCATGATTATGTTTGGGATATAGATATACCCAGTACAGTACCTCCAGCCATCTTTTAAAGAACTCCACATGAACAAGAACACTAGTGATTCATCCTTACAGATACACTCCACTTTGCATGTTTCATTTGCGAGACCTTCAAACCATTCTCATTCTATTTATTTTGCATTTCACCAACAGTCTATTCCGTACTATCTCATTTAGATACTATCTACCTTCTGACATGTCAAGCATGGCACAAAGATTCCTTATGCATTCCCAATTCAGGTACCTTGCACCTTCCTATCGAACTCATTGATTTCAGTCAATTCTGGTCATCAGTTGAATTTCTTCTTTGTCCTTTCTTCCCATCAAATAGAAACACAATATGCAATATGTTGCTATAAAATTATTATTTCTTGAGCCATCCATTGTCGTGATCATAATTTAACAATCATTGTGTTGAAAGTATAGTTGTTACTGACTCATCAAAACTACAAGCTTGGTAAAGTTTCATTCCCTGAAGAAGTGTCATGACCCATAATACTTGATTACCTACAAACCTGTTTAGAACAAGGCTTGACATGAAGTGCCAAAGAAACATTGCCCAAAATAATTTATTAAAGTTCATAATGATGAACAGTACGATTTGAGTCTTTGATGTGCTTGGAAAACCCAAAGGCAAAATATTTAGTATAAATGGCAAATATTATAACTAAACAATTAAAATAAATAATGGCAGAAAGCAAGCTCTAAAGAGATTTACCAGTTTGAATTTCGACTCTGCAAGAGATTTTTCTCCAGGAGGAAAACGATCAGGATGACTTTCCCATGCCTTTTTTCTATATGCAGCTTTAACCTAAGATGAATCCCAAAAACAGGTTAAAGCAAATCGCAAACACAAACAAAATTTTCTGAAAGCATGAGTAAATCTTTAAGAAAAAACAAGATCATTAACTCTCTTAATTGATGTTGTCTCGGGTCTACTAGAAATTACAAAATTATAAAAGCTAAAAAAAAAGACGATCATTCATAAGTAATTTTACTTTTCTAGGTAGCCACATCATGTAATTCATAAGTAATTTTACTTTTCTAGGTAGCCACATCATGTAAGAGAATGTAAAACAAATGTTAACATAAATAAAGGCACAATGGTGTTCCACGCTCTTCTACATAGTAGTAAGAAAGGCATTCTACATAGTTGAGGACCTAACAAACATGATTTTTCAATTTCACAGAACATCATCCGGGCACTTTAGTTACTTTTCAGAATCAAAAATGGGTTTGACGGAAATCCTTAGAAGTCACTTGTAAATTTGTTAGTATGAATAATGAACAAAAATTATATGAAGACTTTGACATGAAAGTTTCATGTACTCAACTAAGTCTGGAATAAATCTTCTAATGAAATTGATGTGCCCATTAAAAGATTGGAGAGCTTTGACATTCTTAGGCAAGGGAATTTTTTTAATGGCATCAATTTTCTCAGGGTCAACTTTTACACCATATTTGGAAATTATATGTCCTAAGAACTTTCCTTCATCAATTCCAAAAACAGAATTTGCCGGATTAAAAGAAATACCATATTTCCTACATCTTTCAAAGACTTGCTTAAGATGGCTTACGTGACTTGGTCTTTCCTTTGAGAAAACAGTTAAGTCATCTTGGTAAATCTCTATGATCTTTCCAATCAACTCTTTGAATGCATAGTCCATGGCCCTTTGAAAGGTGGCCCCAACATTCAGCAAACCAAAAGGCACCCTCAAATATTCAAAGGTACCCCAAGGGGAGGTAAAAGTAGTTTTATGTCTATCTTTCATCTGAATCACTACCTGGTCGTACCCTGAAAATCCATCCAACATGGACATCATGCATGCCCCTGTTACTCTCTAGAGGAGGGTCTCCATAATGGGAAATGGATAATTCTCCTTCTGACAAACTATGTTTAGATTCCTGAAATCTATATAGAGCCTTATACTACCATTCTTCTTCCTTACCACCACCAATTTAGAGCACCAAGATGAATGTCTTGTTGGTGCAATAATCCCTGCAGCTAATATCTTTTCAAGTTCTTTTAAAACTATAGGGGCTAACTTGGGATTTATTTCTCTGAGTTTTTGCCGAAAATGTTTGACTTCTTTAATATCTTATTTTAAGGGAATGGTATGTTGGAATACATCTTCTCGATATGCCTTAAGCTCATCATACGTGAAGGCAAATACATCCCTATATTTTTTAACCAAGTTTATTAAGTCATTCCTTTCCTTTTCAGATGTCCCTTTTCCATTTTTTATCAATTTTGGGTTTTTATCTAATCCAATATTGATTTATATGTAATCTCCAGGTTTCATTGAATCGATATTATTCTTTCTACCATCATGTCTATAAAAAATGTGTTCAAGTGTTACAAGCCCACATGAGACTGGATTCCTAAGATGATCACCTTCATCCTGATACTCTTTACCCTGTCCCTGATGATTGACATTGAAATTGGAGAACTCTTCAATATTGTGGATAAATCTAAGAATTTGTTCATCATCCCGAAAAAGCTGCCAATGCTCCATATTGTCTAGGACTGATGATCTAAAATTTATCTCTAGTTTACCATCACCATCTAACAGATCCTGTGAGGGTTGGAGGGTTGAAGATGCTACTGCTAACTGATCTGCCATGTTATTTTTCTCTCTAGAAATTGCAACTATGTTCAAAGCATCAAAAAATTCCATATTACCCCATACTGCATTCCTATACCTCTTTAGTCTCTGACACATGCATGCAAATTGCCCTTTTACTTGGAGGATAATTAGATCAGAGTCTCCTTTAATGTTTAACATCTTAATCCCCATGTCTTTAGCCATTTCTAACCCAAGTAAAAGAGCTTCATACTCAGCTAAATTATTTGTTTCCTCAAACTCCAATCTACATTATTTGCCCTCTAGGTGATGTGATGACAACACCTGCCCCCTTCCCATCTTTGGAATGAGCACCGTCAAAGTTCATTTTCCATATCTCATATACCTTCTCATCTTTCATTTTTTCTCTAAGGGGAGCCAAAAAGGTAGAGTAGCAAGTGTAGGTTCCAATATCATCAGTGTTGTAAACATATTCATTTGAAGGTCTCTTCGGATTCTCTACAAGATATTTCTTTTCTTTTTCATTACGCAACTTTACCCATGAACCTTCTGATGTGGGTATCGTAGCATAAGTCCAATCCATTTGGATCCATCTTCCTAAGGTAGCAGCCCACTTTCTCGACAACAACATCCCCCATTTATCCGGTACATCAATCACAAGAATGTCCATGGTTATATGAATATCTAGGTACTTAGCCAATCTCACTGGTTGATTTAGGATAATTCCTACCACATCCACTTCTCTGGAATCCATGGCACATACATTTCGATAAGGCCTAGTTGTTCTTAAGTTCAATCATTCCATGACTTTCTTAGTTTTCATATATTAAAAATGAATGCAATGTTAGGGTTAAACATTTTATATCCTATGTATTAATACAAGCTGATAGCGCATCTCATCATTCATGCACATGCGCGCTGACAGCTTGCCAAGATTAGGATTATGTGCAGGGTTATCAAATAATAATGAAGTTGTTCAGTCTTTGGGTTTTGTTCCTGCTAACAAGCCGACAGTTGGCTCGAAGTTACACCTGGAAGAGAAATCGTACTACTCCATATTCAAAGATCATTTCAAACTCAATGCTCTGTACCCTATCAGTTCGATGTGAAACAGTGATTGATTCCCTTGTCAACTCAATTTCACTAAGAAATTCAGAAAATGGGCGCCAAAGAAGTTGCGAACAAGCAAATAATATTGAAGGGCTGCCAAACGAGTCCGACTTTGAGTTCATTTTCAGCACGATTACACTAAACTTGGAGGAGCTGAAGAAATCAAAGGCAGGAGAAGAAGATGTGGTGGTAGTGGTGGTGAAGAACCTGTATTTGTCTTACGATCCATACATGCGAGGGCGCATGAGGGAGGGACTACCACAAATCCTACTTACCCCCATTCACCCCTGGAACGGTTATAACAGGATTTGGGGTGGCTAAAGTGATACTCTCAAATCAACCAGATTTTAGAGAGGGTGACTTAGTATTTGGTATTACAAGGTGGAAAGAGTACAGCATAATACCAAAAGGGAGTTACGTAACAAAGATCAAATATACAGATATACCACTTTCATATTTTGTGGGTACTTTAGGAATGCCTGGGTTTACTGCTTATGCTGGACTCTTTGAGGTTGGTTCTCCTAAAAAAGGGGAGCAGGTTGTTGTCTCTGTAGCTTCAAGAGTTGTTGGCCGGCTTATTGGGCAGTTTGCAAAGTTGACGGGTTGCGATGTTGAGGGGAGTGTTGGTAATAAACAGAAGATTGATCTGCTGAAACATAAACTGGGTTTTCATGATGCTTTCAACTATACAGAGGAGCATGACTTGGATGTGGCTTTGAAAAGGCATTTTCCAGATGGGATTGACATCTATTTCGATAATGTGGGTGATGATATGCTCGATGCAGTGTTGGGAATATGGAAGTCCATGGTCGCATAGTTGTTTGTGGTATGATTGCTAAATCTGGTATTCAAAGTGAACAAGGTATAAAAAACTTATATCAGATTGTGCCTAAGCGAATAAGCATGAAAGGCTTCCTTCAGTCTAATTACATGCACTTATATCCTCAGTTTCTCGAGTAGATGGTAAATCTTATTAAAGAAGGAAAGATAGTATACATTGAAGACATTGCTGAAGGCCTTGAAAATGCACCATCAGCTCTCGTGAGGCTTTTCCACGGTAAGAATGTTGGCAAGCAAGTAGTTCGCATCTGTGATGAATGACGGAACTGCAAATTTGGAGCTAGGAAGAATGGTAAACTGCTACTGCACAAGGAATGCATTGTCTGGCCAACTGAAGAAATACAACATTTTAGTTTCATCTTTCTGAATGTTGGTCGATATAATTTTATATTCCATTTTCGGTTTTAGGATATCCTATTGTGTACATTAAAGTACGAATTAAGCAGTCTTCATCAGCAGTATGTGGCTTATCCACACGAATCCTTTCGTGTAATCCCAGAGCGTCTGGAGCTGGATTTTCTTCAAAAGGGCAATCTGAGTACAGTAGGGTTGAATCTGAGTACAGTAGGGTTGATTTCCGTTGAAAGGGCAGTCTGATATTGGCAGCAAGATTCATTCGGAAATGTTAATCAACAGTCAATACAAAGAGAGCATGGTAGATGCATTTAGAGCACATATTGAACCCCGTGGAAATCTGCAGCAATTTGAGCAGCAGCATGTAAATGTCCAATCTGGAATTGTTGTTGGCGAAGTGGGCAATGATAATAGGAAAAGTTCTAATCTTTCATCGCGTCAGTTTGATATGAATTCCCCAGCTTGCCTTCAGCCACAACAGAAGCCACTAGTATATCACCAAGCTACTGGGCACAGTTCTGCTGGGATTCACCATGATCAAGAGCACATGTACAAAGATCATCATTATGAACTTGGCAGTTCAAATTCAATGCAAAAGAATAGCATGATGTATCCTTTAAGTAGGCAAGCAGAGCAGGTTCGTCTTCTTGAGAGGTCACAAGCGCTGGAGGGAATGACTATTTTGGCAGAGACAGCTAAACAATTTTGATCGCCACATATGCATACAGCTGTTCAACAAACTTCCATAACACATTTTTGTTAATAAGTGTGAAGACCTATTCTTAGTAATTAGTTGTTATACTTTAAAAGACTCATTTTTTGTATGTAATTAATGAAAAGATTCAAGGCCTAAGAAAGTGGATTTCAAACCACTTCATTTTCATAGTTTGTAATTATAAAAGAAAAGAGGACAGATAGAGCAAGGGGAGACACATGAGGGTCAACATATGCATGGAACCTGTGTACAGTTCGGCAATATTATGACTGTGTAAGAACTTCTTTTCTGAAATGTGTAAGAACTTCTTTTCTGAAATGAATGACTTTATTATCTATGGGAGCTAGGTTTAAAGCTATATTTTGTTTTGATATTATGTGGTTCTGTTTGAACCTTTGTCTGCACTTTTATTTATATGGATGTCTTCTATATGGATGCCTGTGTTGGCAAGTGAATATTATTGCTAATAGATGTTTGAAATGTATTTTTGAACACCTCGATTTTACATATGATGCAGTGAATGAAATTGTTTGTTTATTCTTTGTATTATTATGATTTGAACCTATCTCCTATATCATGAACAGCTGAAACAGTTATTCTTTCTTAAAAAATCTTGTCCTTATACATGCATTATCTGATGTTTTCAGATCTTTTGTTTCTCTATACCTGTTTTTATATCTTGGCTTTTTATTGTTATCCAAAAAACAACAAAAACAATCCTTAAATTCTGAGGTGCCTAAACCCTGCTACCTTGTAGTCTAGTTGGCAGACTTTAGGATAAACAGTATCCATCAAAAAAGGAAACATAATAAACATACCCACTTAGAGAGGTAGTTGTAATGGTATCATCAATAAAGGAAACATAATAAACATACCCACTGAATTAATGGTATCCAAGATTCCTTTCGCTTTGTTGTCACTGCCTGGAAATGGGTTCTTTGTATTATTTCCTTGTGCACATCCCTTGCACACTCCATGATCAATCTGGATTTCTGGTAAATCTATTACCACTTTGCTCACGATTGGCAATGCTTTGTAATTTACATGAGCAAGTCTTATATGCCACAACTCACATGGGTTCATGGTACTAGCTGTTAAAGTTGAATCTGAACGTCCCTTCAATTTGTAGAGTCCTCCTTCAATTCCAATCACAACTGCATTATCTATTGTCTTTCCTTTTGGCCACATGAGGACTTCACCATCTACAAAAGCAACTCTGAAACCCTTCTTATCTAAAGCTGAGATAGAAAGGAGATTCTTTTTCAAACCTGGGACATATAGAACTTCCTTCATCTTCATGGACTTTCCTAAATCTAGCTTATAAGAAGCTTCACTTTGTGAGGAGTGTCCTTTTGTACAAGACATGAGAGAGAATCTTTGTAACCTGTCATATGCTTGGAGGCACCACAATCCACAAGCCAAGTGTCACTTCCATGTGAAACTGAACCTGTGAGAGCTGAAATTAAGACATATTCTTCACTGAAGTCTTCATCTTCTATGGCCTTCTCCTCAACTGGGTCATCATCTTCGATTGGATGGGCATGAAACCTTTTTTTCTCTTCTTATATTGTTCTTCTTTAAGGGGACAGTTTCTTGCAATGTGTCCTATCTTGTGACAGGTAAAACATTCAAAAGATGAGAAGTCCCTTTTAGTCCTTTGGTTTCTTTGAAATCTTTGAGTTCTTCTAGGAGATTGTTCACAATCCTTTCTCTTCTTCTTTCCTTTCTTTGTATGGGCTGTGAAAGCTTGGTCTTCATTGTCATTTAACTTCTCTTCTATATTTGCTATTCTTTCTTCTTCTTGTACGCATTCTTCCCATAATCTACCGAACTTGGTCAACTTCCTTCTAGCACATATTCCTTTAATGAAGGAGTCTCATCCCTTGGGAGACCATTCAAGGTGGTCATCACGATTTCTGCTTCTTCCACCATGTCACCAATAGCTTTCAACTGTTCTTTAATCTGAGACACTCTTGTGAAGTATGAATGCATGGTTTCTGCCTTCTATATCTTCACATTCTTGAGTTGATTTCTCAAGGTCATTTTTCTGGTAATGTTCCTTCCTTCAAATAGACCAAACAGTGCATCAAACATTTCCTTTGGGGTCTTCTTTAAAGATACTTGAAGGATCAAGTGATCCTGAATGGAATCAACTATGATCCTCTTAGCCTTGATCATATCCTTCTTGTGCCTTGATTTGGCTTCATCTCCTTCTAGTTCTTGAACTTCTTCTTTTATGAAGCCTTCTAGGTCATGTTCTTCAAGAATGAGCATTATTATATATTTCCATTCTCTGAAATTCGCAGCTCCTTCAAGCTTTTCGTCAAGCTTGGTATTGTTTGTCACCTTTTATAAAATAGAACCTCAAATAGAAATATATGAAATAGAACTTACCAGTAAGATTGCTTTTCTGAAAACTGCTTGTGGTTGACTTAGGGTTTGACAAAGAAACCCTAATTTTTCAACTTAGAAGTCTTGGAAATGTGATTGGAGGAAAAGATGTGCCTCCCCAAGGCAAGTTGAGAAGTGGACTCCTTTTCCCAAATCTGTGGACAAAACGACAAAAAAGTTGATGCCCTAGTTTTTCCCAGTTGAAGTGTTAGGGCCAAAAATGAAAATTCTCGAATCTGGAATATGTCACCACAGAAAGATGCGCCCTGCTATGGCAAGTTGAATAGACCTTCTTTTCCGCTGATATGACGAGGGAGTTTCCCAGAATAGTAAACCCTAACTTGTCTGAGATGTTGCACAATGACTTCTTTCAGGTTGGCTCTGATACCATGTTACAATTTTAATGGTTATATGAGATCTTCAAACAATTTACACCATAAGTAATAGGATCATTGAAAGAAAGACAAGTATAGTAGCACAAGAACACAGATTTTCCTCTAGGAAACCCTCTTGGGGGAGAAAACCCAGCAAAACTTCCTCAATATATAATTCAATCAAGTACAGTGAACAACCCTAAGAACAAGACTAGTAACTTCCTCTCTCCAGCAGACCTCTTTCATCGATCTTAACCCGATGAATTTTTAGCATTAGGGTTGTTATGCAATATAAAACAAAACAGCAATGGAAGTGGACAATTTTTCAATCCTTAACAACCACAAACTTCTAGGCGATCCAAGAGAAAAAAGCATAAGTCAAAGAAAAGGGGGTTGAGTCTAAATGTCAAGGGCACATGAAGTAGCTCATGAAGTAGCTCCCAGTCCAAGACTCCTTGTACTATTTACTGGTGAAAAAGCAAAATCAGCAACAGAATGAAAATAAACAAAAGAAGACCAAGTTAAAATTTCAAAAATCGAGCAATCAAGAAAAAGAAGCGAGTCTAAAATTGCATGTGCTTCATAGAAAAATGAAGGCCAAGGTCTAAAAGAAGAAAAAGTACAAGAAAGAAGTCTAAGAAGGAGCTAAAAAGCATAAAAAGCATAAGTCAAAGAAAAGGGGGTTGAGTCTAAATGTCAAGGTCAAAAGGAGTATCATATTCTTAGACGTCATCCATTTGTGAGACACTTTCCCTGGTGTCTATTTGATTAATGAATGTCACACAGTTCCCTTTCCCCTTTATCTTGAGCCAACTAGTCATCTTTGACCAATTCTCCACTTGACTAACCTTGTTGACTTTGTCCATCCACTTCACCCAAAAAAAAATGATCTTTGTAATACTCTTGATGATTGTTTAGATGGTGGCATGAATATAAAACATTGATTTCATGCTATGTATTAGTTTATGTAACATTTCCTAATGTTTGAAACTATTTGATGAGTCACATGAGTCATTGTGTAATGCAAGCATTGTAGCACTAGTGCATTATCAATATATAATTTAAGATGTTATTTATCCTCCTAAAGGCATTAGATGCATAGTTGAAAAAATTGGCATTGGCAAAAAAAACCGGTGAGGGTCTAGAAAACATCTTCTCGACAACATCAGCAAAAATCGGCAAACCGCAGCAAGCATTAAAAAATGCAAAATTTGTACTTTAATAGAGTCAAAATTTGCTTGCCGATTCTTTCCCCTATTTGCCAATTTTTCCCGATTTTTCTCAGTCTTTCCTGATGTTTTCTTGAGCTTTGCCAATTTTTTCCCGATTTTTACCTATTTTTGTCGTTTTTTCCGATGTGTAATTTTTTGAAAAATCACAATTTTTTCTGGCCAAAAAATTGGCAGCCAGAAAAAATCACAATTTTTCGAGACATCGCCGATTTTTTCCACTATGATTAGATGTGCCATTTTTTTCGTGAGACAACATTGCCCTAGCTTTTATCAAAGTTGACTTTTTGAGTTGGTTAAAGAGGGGTTTGACTTGGTCGACAAGACCAGCCAACAGTATGTTATCTCCTTGCATCACCATTCATCATACTTCAGCCTTTAAAAACCAATTAAACCCTTCCAAATGTGATTTTTAGCTATCATGGACTAAAAGGCATTAATTTATGGAATTTCCTAAGTTTGCAATAAAAAAAACCTAAGTCCTACTTTAATAATTTTGAGCAACTTAATAATGGATATTGGAAATTGATTTTTGGCATGATTTTGATTGGTATGGGACATTAGAGAAACATGGAACTCATCAAAAGCAACTCCCAAGTTATTTGGACAAGAATACAACAAGATCTAATTATTTGGCATTAATTAATCAAACTCATAGTTACATATATCGTGTCGGCGAATATATCACCGAGGGTGCGAAATGTAATTTATCGGCAGCAACGGCGAAAATATCGAAAAATATCGACAAATGTCGTAAAGCATCAAAAAAATACAAAAATAACCATTATTTTCAATGTTTTTAACATCTTAAGCAACAACAACATCAAATAAACACATTGCTACATAAATATGAAAATACAACTAATTTATAAGATGCATAAGATGTCAAATGGTGGATCATGATCACATATCGACTATAAACTGAAAATACTGAAATATGTTCCTGATGGAATCATAGAAAATCACATCAAATGATCAAAATAAATGTCTCTCAAGAGATGAATCATCATGACTCATGAGGCATCTAGATACTACATAATACAATGATAAATAGTAGGAATCATCGATCCCCTCTACCCCTTTTATAGGCAAGGGGCACCACTCTTCCTCTAGAAGCAGTAGGGGGTCGTGTAGGTGCTTTGGATGAGTTAGGCGTCAAATTGGAAGCTCCAACTACTCTACAATTTTGATGAAACTTCCCATGTTTAATGAGTGAAAGATACATTTTTATTAAGGTCATGATAAAAGATTTCAGCAGTTAATGCCACCAACATCAAGGTATGGAGAGGGGTTGATGTGCTTGATTAAATGCCAATCCCATACCCTCATACTTGATAAAATCCAGTGGAATTGTTGAAATCTTGAAATCCTGAAAACTATTAAGTCTGTTGAGTTCTAAATGGGATCTAAAATTCTACTTTTTGCATATGAAGTCCGATGAGGTTGAACCACTCTCAAACATCAATCCCATACCCTCATACTTGATAAAATCCAGTGGAATTGTTGAAATCTTGAAACCCTGAAAACTATTAAGTCTGTTGAGTTCTAAATGGGATCTAAAATTCTACTTTTTGCATATGAAGTCCGATGAGGTTGAACCACTCTCAAACATCCTGAAACAATTAATGGTAATGTTAAAAATTTAAGTAAAAGGATAGAAAATGGTAATAGTTCTAAAAGGATCTAAAATTTTACTTTAAAATTTTAATATTACCATTTATTACTTTAAGAATTTAATATATTTAGTTTTAATAACACTGCCAAAAACTTAACCCATGGAATTATTTCTCAAATTTCATGCAAATTTGTTTAGCAAGGTGATATTTTCCAAAATATCCCGATATATCGCAACACATTGAATACATCGCGATATATTCAAAATGTCAAAAATGCCGCGATTTTTTAGTGGCGATATATCGCCAAGGGGAATGACTCGCGATATATCGCCGATATATGCAACTATGATCAAACTTCCTAAGGTTTGATTTAAAAAATGCTTAAGTCACAAAAACATGGCAACGGGAAAGAAAAAGTGTGAAGTAATGACTTGGGTCCGCATGAAATATATTCTAATGACAAAGCGATCATCTCCTAGAACCAAACATCAAGTTGTGACCACATTTCAACATGCTAGCTACCAAGGGGGTGCACTTCCACAGGAGGTGCACTTGGTAAAGTTTCGGTCTTTCTTTTACATTCAACTCTTACACATCAACAAGGAGGTGACCATGGGGGGCCACTATAGATTCCAACTCAACATTTCAGCAAAATATTTGTAATTCTTTTATGTCAAATGGGCTCAATGAGGCAATCCACCACCCTCAAGAAGACTGTATTTTCCAGCAATTAAAAAATGTAATAAGTGGTGAATTATCTCAACCATTGATTTGGCTCTTGTATCTTTTAATATCAGCCCTAAATCCTTATGATCAGGGATCTTGCTTCTCTCTTATTCTATAAAAGAGAGAAGCTAGTTGATTATAAAGGACTTTTTCAGAGCCATTTCCTTCTTCATTCCTTTAGTGTTCTTGAGCAATTCTTGAGTGAGGATTTTGTTGTTTCTTTCCCTCCTTGTGTATGCATGCGTTGGTAATCAGATTTGAGGAAAAATCTTCCTGTTCCTATCGTACAAAATTGCCCTCTTGGACTACCAATGCACCCCAAGGGTTTTTGTGAGCAAATTTCTTGAGGGAGTTATCTCTACACTATTGTTGGTTTCTCTTTTGGTTATTTGTTTGTTTTTTCATACATCTCTCTTCACTTGTTGATGAGTATAATAGCTTGGTTATTTAACTTCAAAAATCTGATTGGTACTCACTAGCTATTTGTCCTTTTGCAGGTTGGAGAAAAATCAATTCTCAAGAGCACCTTCATTTTTACTGATTTTATGCACTGAATACTAGTAGTTAGTTGCTAGATTGAATTGAACTTACACCCTAGACACATATATTTTAGATCTGAAATTAAATCTCATTTGAAATCCTCTAGGGGAATAGGCACTGGTCATCTCATGCATCAAATCTTCAATTTGGTAATCAATTATTAGTATTTAGTGAATCTTAGGCTTGCTGCAAATTAAATTTCTGAACTTAAACATTCAAAACAGCAAGTTGTTTTACAATTGTGACCTACCTTAAACATATACCAACAGCTAAAGCTACCCTCTACATTCAGATTTAGGTTCTAACTTGTTAATCACACTGAAAATTGAACTTAATTAAGTTGGTTTATTAGTCTCAGCCTGTATTAAATCCAAGTGACCAAGTCTTTAATCCTCCTAAGATATAATTAACCTTAGGTCACATCAAATCAGAAGGGGACCAACTTACTCTCAAAGCCTCTTGTCCCCCAACCATTCCCCACATGACACACATTTTCTCATTCCCAATTTATTTCAAGTGTTTCTTCTACAAATCGATCTTGTTTGTGTCTAGAGAACACTAGCTTGCTGGTAATTACATGGAACACTTGACTGGGGACACCTCACATGGTTAGACTGAGTCTACCTTTGGTGGATTCAGGAGACCTAAGGAGAGGGGACCCTATCCATGTGACACTTTGGGGCAGAGTCCTGAGGTTACACCTATCTGGCAGTCGATTAATCCTTGTAATCACAAGGCTGCTAGGTTGTGTCACAACAAAAGGTAAGGAGGGCCAACAATACAATGTGGGCCAATGCTCTTACAAGCAACCTCCAATAATCACATGTGGAGCAATACACTCCAAGAGTGCACATGTCAAGCTCCAAGGTGATGTCATACACAATAAGGGTTCCAAGACGATGTAGCTACACAAGGTGTGTCCACACTCGTCCTTCACAAGCCCATACAAACTCCATCACTAATTCTAAGCCATGTATTCCACTAGGTCCACCCCCCTGTATGAACAATATTGCAACCCACGCATCCTCAAACCAACTCCGAGCCTCTATATAGGAATCCAAGCTACCTCATGTTGTCTATGGCTTGATGCCCCCCTTCAAGATGCACAACACTCCTCCTCCTAAGTAGGGCACCTCCAAGCAAACGAACCATTCCATTGAGCCATCATGAAGGACGTCCCCCATATTGTCAAGAGAACTCCAATGCCCTAGGGAAGAATGTCAAGCAAGTACCCAACTGAGGTCAAGCAACCATTGAGCAAGTCACAGACCATCTCCCATGTGCATATCCATCACAAACCATGAAAGGGTTGAACACACACCATGTACCCCAAATTTCATGAAGCACCCCAAAACATGATCTACAATGTAAACACTTTCACAGTAATCCGAAAGCTAACACAAACTTGGAGAGTCTATAGACTCTATACATATTCGATGAATCTAGTCATACTCGAGAGTCTAATCAAACTCATTGTCTCAATGAGATTAACTAAGTATTACATTTTCAAGGACAGTGAACTTGTTTCGAGGACGAGAGAATTATGGAGTAATCATTAAACTTGATGAGTTCTAAATAGAGTAGATGCTCTCTAATATAGTCAATGTTAACAAAATTTGAACCTTCAATATAATCAAGTATGCCTCGAGAGTTGAAAAACTTTGGTATTGTTGGCGATGAACCTTATAAGAGTTCCATGGTTAACTAGCTTGTTCCATCACACTATGATTGATGGGGAGCTTGTTTATCATTTGAAAGGTAATTGCCAAGTTGAAATGATGCTCCTTGAGTGATGTTTTACCTTGACAGATTTGAAGTTGAAATGGTATTCTTGATTAAACCAAGGATTGTGAGATAGATTCAATGCATGGAAAACATTCATCATCCTTAAAATGAAGTCTTCCCCCAAAGTAATTCTAGAATGTTCAAATGAAACTGAATAAGTTGTGTACTCTTGCACATTTAGGTTGAGGAGTTGAGCCTAGCAAATCTTCCAAGATTGCTAGGAGTTGATCGTCACATTAAGTTGCATGAGAGGTTTGACAATCATATAATGTGTCCTTATGCTTAACTTCCCATCGCCAACAATCAGTATTCTCTCCTAATGCCATTATTTTTTACATTAAATTGCGCCACTTTATGCATATATGTATTGTTATCCACTATTTTGCACTTAGTTGGGTTACCTAAGGAGCTGTCGGTTGACAAACATGTTCAAATGTTTGATTCCAGTGTATCAGTTGATCCATCTTCCTGTCTAGCAAATATTGGCTAGCCAGTATTTCATTTGAATAATTTTGACCATGGCCGCGCGGAGTTTGTAATAAAATGTGCTAGTAGGGTATTTCGAGTGGTTCAGTCTCCTAAGACGTAGAATCTCAACTAAGGTATTCCAGGGGGTTTTTTGCCCTTGACAATTATCCTTTGCCTATAGCCGAGTATAATTAACGAGGTTTTCTCTCGTTTCCTCCAAAGCTAGAATGCCCGATTTTGAATTCTGGGCCTTGGGGGGTTATTAGAGCCCAACTAAGTGTTTATAAACCTACTAGGCATTATTAGAATAGAGCATGGTCTTGTCCTAAGTCAATAGGACCTTAAAAAAATTTCCGAAAAATTTTTACCGGACGGGTTAAAAAATTATTTTTTTTAATTTTTTTATTTTTTAATTATTTCCCTAAGTTTTTTTATTAATTTTTCCATAAATTAATTAGAAAATCCCGTTTGTAATAAGTCGGTCATCCGAACCCCGAATTCAGTGATTGAAGACTCTAACCTTAAGCCAAAAATCATTCTTGATCAGCCAGCCAGTCAGATCCAACTTTCAGATCATCAATCAGACACATAACGCTCATTTTCTCAAAAAAGTCATTTTCGAGGAAAAAAATGATTATTTTGGAGAAAATTAAAACTCTCCAAATTAATCCAAATTCAGCGAAACAAAAGGCTAAATGACATCTCAATGGGCATTTATGATGATTGGAGTTATCATAACTCAACTTCAGTCAGCATTCAGTGAATAATAAAGTTATATTCAGTTAACAGATTTGTCATCTCCAGCTAAACTCCCGAATTGGATGAAATGGAGAGCACTCATTGGTTTGATGATTTGATCAAGGTAAAGACTGAAGATTACGGCAGCAGTGGCCTCTCCAGACCTAGCAATGGCTCCTCCATACCTAAGTTGTGGCCAGTCCGGTTAGGTCTGGTTTTAGGGTTTTAGGGTTTTGGGTTCTTCATTCATTGTATAAATAGAGGCTCCTTTAGCTCTATTCGGATGGAGAGTTTGGCATAGAAAGTCTGTTGGATTTTGTAAGCTTCTTTTGTTAATAAAACATTGAGACTTTGGAGGCCATTTGATGGGCTTTTGGCATTGTGTCTTCATCCAATGTGAAGCAATATCTCTTTCACCCTACCCTTGTATTGCAATTTGATTATTATGTTTATTGAAGACTAACAATCTAGTACTTAGGCTTCTAATCAAATCTGCATTGAGTGTTTGTGTCTTCAGGGATTGCATCTAGTAGGAGCTTTCGACATCTAATACCTTCACCATACAAGTGTTCCATTATTAATATATTTTGTTTGCAGGGTTGCAAGCGGTTCCGGATCTTTCTTGCCTTCTCCAACAAACTTCAAAAAATTCTCTTGGTTACACTGGTTACTACAAGTGGATCTCTGTTTTCAAGGTTCTATCCTACCTCTTTTCCACTTTTGTAGAAGTTATCAAGTCATTTAAATCTTTATTTCAAGCTTGCTTGGCTTCTACTAAGTTAGATCTAGGCTTTCTAGCCTTAGATCTACTTTTTCAAAGCTAGATCCATCTTTCTAAAGGCCCACTTTTAAAGATCTAGTTTCATTTCCATTTTTGTAAATCCATCTTTCTTTTTGCCTTGGAAAACGTGCACGAGTTTTCTCGAAAAACGTGCAAATTTTCCACTTTTAGGCTTGCAGGTTTTTTCTATGTTTTTTCATTTTTTTTTAATTCTAAAAATTCATAAAAATCAGAAATTTTTCGAAAATTTTCCAATAATTTATTTTTCAAGCTTTTTTTTACTTTTTCTTGAAAAACACGCCATTTCAAGCTTGTTGTTTTTTGGCTGATTTTTGACATTTTTCTGCTATTTTTCAATTCTGGAAATTAGCCTAAAAATCAGAAAACAATAAAAAAAGAAAGAACCAAAAAAAAAAAAAATTTAAAAATTTTGAAAATTTTATTTTTTTTATTTTTTGACTTTCTCGAAAAACGTGCAATTTTGTACTTACTGTTTTTTACTGATTTTCTGCTATTTTCCAGATTCTGGAAATTAGCCTAAAATATTAAAAAATCTTTAAATTTAAATTCGCAAAAAGTCTCAGGTCGTTTCGTAAAAAATCATGCATTTTACATAAAAATTGGTGAGCTTGCCTGGTCCTTTCCAAGTTTTGATTTTGGGTCTCATTCCAATATTTTGGTCTTTTGTTTCATCTCATGGGGCACTTGTCTTCCCATCCACTTAATCTTTTCGAATCACAAGTTAAAATTTGGTTTCCTAACACTCTTACTAGTCCTTGTTTAGAGCTCTTATCCACAGGTGAACTAAAAGCAAAACCAAGCAAGAAAGAGCGAGCAGAACTAGATCCGAAGACAAGGATCCAAAACCAAAAAGAAGACATTCTCCTTTGTACAAACTCATAAGAGTTTTTTCATTTTTACTTAAATTAGTTCTCAAAAGTCCTTACAAGGATTGAATTCCCATGTACTTCATTAATAAAACAAGGCTAAGTGGGATAAGGCCTCCCATAATTGGTTTTTTCTTCCCCATTTGGGGAAGAGTGTCTTTGTTCCTAGCTTAGATTTATTTCAAGTACTTAGAGTAGTTTTATTTTTTGCAAAGTCGATACTAATTGTTAGTTTAGTCATCTCATCTTTTGTTTATTTGAACTACATCATCTTTAGGTTCTTAATTCAAGCTGCTTGTCTTTTAACAAAGAACTAAAGTCTCTTGAACTTGCCATAACACAAGTCAAGAGCACTCTCTGTCGGAGAGCGTTCCCACTGCATTATCCTTGCATCAAGCATACAGTTTAGTTAAAGTCTCTTGAACTTCCGTCATAAGATGAAGCTAAGAGCGCTCTCTGTCGGAGAGTTGAACTGTGTGCTCCTAATAATAAAACTTGCAACACATGCCCCTTTAATTAATTAACTCCCTCCCCTCCTTGCTGGAGTATGCTCTGGCCGATCTGAGATCGGAGTATCCAGAAACGGCACTGGACCTTTAACCCCGCAAGAATAATTTAATAAAATCTAACACCCCACAACCAACGCACCGACGTTATCTCGATAAATACTCAGGTAGTGGGCAAATTCCAAGTGTGGGCGCCGGGCAACCCAATCTGGACACTCGCTAGTTAATTTCTCTGAACACCTAGCTTGTGATTCCAAATAGGTCCGTCATGTCTTCAAACGGAGCCACTAAAAGTATTTCCGGTTAGGTTTTCTAGACACCTTAAGCAAGATCATCTTTAAAATCCTTAAAATTTACAAAGAGCACTTGCACAATCTAACGTTCACTGGTTTAATTTCTAGACGTATGTTTAATTCTCTGGCGCATTTCAGCGTCATTGACTCCATAAGGCACTGGTCCTTGTTTTAATTTGCATAATTATTTGATCAATTGTCTATTGTTTGTTATAATTGCTATAACTGAATGCTTAATTGAAGTCTAGAATTTAAATTTATCTTTTAATCTCTTGTTGCAACGTGAATTGCTCTTTGATTTTGTGTCACATTTATAATAAGTATAACACCTTCAAATCATAATAACTCCTAAACAACACCCATCCGCATCCGCAACCTTTAAGAACACTTTAACAACTTAAGAGCCATAGAAACTCTTTTGTAGCGACTACCTCCCTTGGCTTCGTTAGGAGTTAGCCTAAACGGAGGAGCTACGAGTAGGTGACAGTACCTAGCTCTGTGCTTGCCCCCAAGGTCACACCTCTCCCACTTTCCTAAGTGAGGAGACAACTTTCAATTGATTTCTGCTGCTGGTGTGCAATCGGAGGACAACATGTATGATTATGCTGAAGCTTTAATAAGTACATGAATAAAGACTGCATATATGTACTCTACATTTATGTTATAAAGACTGCATAAACATGTATAGCATACATGATACTGCATATACACATACTCTTCATTGCGGCTATATCTATTGATGACTAAATTGATGTAGGAAAAGATATAACTTTTGTGGGTGAGACTTGCTCTCAGAAAGTGCTCAGAATAAATCATAATTGTTAATCTGAATTTTAAAAAATAATAATAAATAAATAAATCTCTAAATCGTCTTGCAAGTGCACTTTGTATAACACATGCTATGGTCTCCTAAGTCCTCATTACTCCAAATGGTCAGGATGGATATTTACCACTTATTATAGACTCGGTAGGAAGATATAATTTGCCTTAAACAAGGGGAATCAAAGTAAAAATAATCCAAAATTCACTATAAAACTGCTTTTACAGCTACATGGACCTCGTTAGTCAGCTGTCTAATTAGAAACCATATAGATCCACTTAAAGGATGGAAAATAGGTATACAGTATATACTGTATGATAATAGCTATGATGGTGATCAATATTCTGAATAATAGTTTTCTCCCTCTTCCAACGTGCATTTATGGCAGGACTAGTAACATATTTGAGGATTAAATTAGTGTAAGGAGTTTGACCTTGCACTTGAATTAGTTCAAATATAGAAACAATAAAAAAAATATATTAATATAATATGAGTGTTTCTTGTTCTTGCATTTTCCATTGATTGATTAATGCAAATTCCAGATCTATACTTGTTTGATTATATATTAATGATTGCTCAGAGTAGAGTTGATGGTCTCTAGCCAATTTCCATGGGACCTCAATTCTAAATGTTCTTATATAATGAGTGTTCTGTTTCTAGCACGTTAAGTGAAAGGTGTTGAAACTTGAAAATAGTAACTTCATTAAATCTGTTGTTTTTTGTAAGTAAATGTTATGTTTTTAGGAATGTCTATAACGGATGGTTTTATGATGTGTAATGCTATAAAAAAGTTAAAAACTATGGAAACTTGTAAGTAATTTGGCAAATATATTGTGATGTAGGTGGCGTAGAGGCGTAGAAAGTGTATAAAAGGAAGGCAGATGCATTGTAACAGATGGAATATTGGGTGAGGCGGGATGCCCCAAGTGAACAGTTCTATTATTTGTCTGCTGCATAGGTAGAATTAGTTTGTTAATGTTAATTTGTCAGTTCATCTTCCCATATCTGTGTATTGTCTGGTTAAATGCATGTTCTTTTTATGTTGCTTATTTGTTGTCTCTGGTTATGACATAGTGTAATCTGTTTGCGGATCTCTTAGTTTATTTTTTAGTATTTACAGCAAAAAGGAAGCCTGCTCTTTGCAATGTTGCCCCTTGAGATATGTTTCTTGAAGCGTTCCTACAGAAATAGAGAAAAAAGGGTTTTCATGTTTTTAAGTAATGCAGTCTATATTAAGCAGGTTTCATTCCAAATGCAGATGCATAGATAAGATAAAATAATTTTATTAATGTCTAACAAATGACCACAAGAGTAGGTCAATGGGACTGTGCAATACCATGAGAACAATACAAAGTGGGAGCATAAAATTAGCTCCTAAAAAAGATAAAAAGCAGAACTCAAATCAAACCCTAGCTCTATACTAAAGATCCAGTCTCGGAGAAGAATATATACAAGGAAAGATATGAAGAGAGCTGATCCAAGGAAGGAGATAAGATCCAAAAACTATGACGCAAAAATGGTGATGGTGAGACTGTCATGGGCCACTGAAAGAACTGAAAGTAATGGAAGCATTGGGAGAATCTCTCCTACCATCCGAGGCCAACTGAAGGAAGCTCAAAAGAGTACTCTGTCTGGAGGAAGGGATGGAAGAAGAAGAAACACAATGAGTAGTACGCTATTGCCTAGAGGAGGGTACTTGATGCTGCAACCTCAAAGAAATTGTTTGTTTGTCGTGATGGGGCTGAGAGTCCAAGACTATCCCTGTCATTGGTGTTGGGCAGAGGTAGAGGTGGACTGTCGTGTCCAAACTGAGTGGTCAGGGTCCATGCCACCCATTGTCTGTCTCTTAGTGCCCATAGAGGAAGGAAACACTGGAAAGAAGAAAGCAATACACTGAATGGAGCCTTGTCTCAACTGAGACTGCTGCTGAAGGGTGACTGAGCAAAGCCGAAGGGCCTCCTACAAGTATAAGGCTAGACATCTCTGATCAGGATATCTGAAAAATCTAGACAAAGTCAAAGTGAGAGACTTGACCCAACCCCAACCTTATGTTGAGAATCCTGGGCACCCTATGTTGAGAACCCTGGGAATGTCTTTTGGGGCTTGCTAACGTAGGCATCAACTAAGGTCTGTTGGGGGACCCCGGACAAGTACCACAATGTCAAAGTGCATGCTGCGTTGTTGCAACAAGCAGATTAAGGACCAAGGACTGTGAAAGGTATTTCATGGGCATTCTTTGTTGTCCTTCCAAAGATTGAATAGACTACACATTAATGTTCATCTTCACCGGGCTGTGGCTTAGTGGTTGGGATGGGGTGCCGCCATGCAAATAGGTCAAACCCTGCCAGGTTTAGAGCCCGTGTGCGTCGGGAAGGTGTTTGACCTCCGGAAGATGGTTTCCCATCGCCATCAAAAGAGCTTAACACATGTCCAACGAGCCAAATTAGTTGAGCATTGATAGAATACTTTACCCTTTTAATATACCCTATTGTAGAGGCAACTGGCACCTGCGTGAACGGGGCTGCCCTCTCTTCAAGACAAGTATAGGCAGATGAATGGGTGTTCACCGTCCCCGTCCTACCCCACCCATCCCCAACCCATTCAATCAGCTTTGTTCGATCCTTTTTAGGAGGGTGATTCACAGAGTGCTTCGGAATATGCCCTGGATTACCTAATTACCATGACCGAAAATCTTGAACAGCTAGAAAATCATGATGAAAAATTCTAAGCAGCAGGCGTGACCTCTCAGGCCGCATAGAGAACACGAATGCCTAATAAACATGGAGTTACATTTGAGCCCGACGTTCAGTTCAAAATCATTTCTTGATAACCAGTGAAGCACAAATAAGCGAAGGAGAATACATTTAATTGATAACTGAATTGCCCTAAAATCCCAGCAGATTGTCAACATTTTAGGCGATCCATGCCAGTTGTTTTTCTATATTAACAATCCCTTCGAGAAATGAGAGAATTATGCCATTATCAAAATAACAATCCATATAGATCTCCAGTTAATTACAAAAAATGACGATTGCGTCATTAAATGCTTCGGATCGTGGCATAACATGGTATTTTTTTCTCGTTAAAATTGTCACACAGCATGGTGGGTTTCCCAAATTTGCATGACGAGAAACATAAAAAAATAACAATAAAAACAAATCAATTGAAGGCAGTGCAGGCATACCTCGGATAGAGTAGGAAATGCACCTGAAGCAAACCCCAGCAATGCCTTTGCCTCGCTCGCTCGCATTGCTATCATGTTGTAGCATGAATGGGAAGGAAACTTCAAATCTGCATAATCATCCCAAAACTTTCCTAGCATGACATTCGTCTTCTTCGAATTTATGTATTGTGTGTTTCTTACTGACGTAGGCAATGTCGAATTCGTCGTTTCAATAAATTATTATTTTATTTATATTTCTTCGGATTTTCTTAAATCAGTTTCCTTTACTGGATAGGGTCTCACCTATCTTCTCCTTTTCATTGTGGTTCACTGGGTTCCATAGGCTACATCCATAGAGACTATAAACACTTGCCATTCATGAAGAATAGATGGTTGTAGATGTAAAGGCCGAACAATTATATTTTAATCTTTTTCTTTATTTTTATGTTAGAGGTTCACTAAAATCGGTTGGAGTAAATTTATTTATTTATTTAGAAGGCATTATATTGTCTTTTTTCTAAGTTACTTGGACATGATTAAGGTTTTAGATAATATATTTATAATGAGGAAAGGTAGAATTTAAAACATTTTACACCTTTTTTTTTTACATGTGGATATGTTTTGTTATTAAAATATAGATTAAGATTTTAAGTAAGGTATCTATGTTATTTCCCATGACAAAATAACAATAATCAATGATAGTGTTTATATAGTGTAGGAACTCTAAACTTTTTACCTATGAACATATTTCTTTGATAATAACTAAATTGGGGTCTTTGGCAAACTACCAATTTCACTAAATCAAGAATCACAGAATTCATTTGAGACTTTGAGAGATAAATGAGTTTTTACAAATTGGACCTTGGAGCAACCTTTGAAAACTAAGTTAAAGTGAGTTGCTAAAAGAATTACAATTAAATAAGGAAATGATATCACTAAATTGTGTTATGTGGGGTATTCAACCATCATTATTTAAATAATGAATGACAAGGTAAGATTCAAATTCTTATTACATGGATCAATGGTGAATCATGCTTAAAGAGTAAATTTGAGAACATGAAGTTCATGCGTAGCACTAGCAATCTCAATATCATAGTAAATAAATTAGCAAATTTAGTGACAAGCTTTATTGTCAAGCAACTTGATCTTTGATCATATGATAGATAGGAATGTACAACCTTCCACCTCATTTTATTCCTTATTGTTCTGATAAGTTGTGAAGCATGTCTTCTTTAATATCATTTTGACTTTCTCCTCAAAGTAGTTTGGAGAAACTTAGGGGTATCTATGGAAGAAATAAGAACTTGATTAGATGATTTTCACCTAAGTTGTCATTAACTATGAGTTCAATAAAGTGAAAAGAAAAGAATGACTCTAAAATCTAAAATATGATTATAAATCTCTCTTTAGGAAACATACAAAAATAAAACAAAAAATAAAGAAGTTGAATTACAACATAGAAGCCATGGTGAAGAAGGTGGAGAAAATTGAAAAAACCAACATAAAAATTTGAGAGAAAGTCTTCCAATTACTTGAGACAACCAATATAAAATAAAAGTGGGCTCTCAAAAGCAGAAGATTAGAATAGCAACTCATAATTGGCATCCAATATGAGGGCCTCAATTATGCAAAACCTCTCCCTTTCACCTCTTAACTAATATCCAATATGTGAGGTCTTTATTATCCAAAATCTCTCCCTTTCACCTCCGATGACCAAGTTAGTTACAATATCAATTTTTAGAAAGAAAAAAAAAGTGTTTTCTTCCTAAATGCTAGGAAAATTTATACAAGCAAAGGCCTACATGAACTTTAAATTTTTAATTAAAAAACACCTACATGTATAGTTGAGCCCATGTGTTATATGTACTTTATTTTTCTTACAAAGAGATGACATGTGTATTATAAAAAAATATTAATATCATTGTTATTATTATAACAATGGCATGTATCTGATTAGCAGAATGAAGGAGGAAATCATGATTGATGATGATAGGAAATAAATCAAATGGTGTATATGAGAAAGAAGGTCATGCATAGAATGCACATCTAATAAGAAGTCAAATCGTCTAGCAACAATGCAACAAAGCACAGTGTAATGCCCTTGCCTTGGCAAAGCGCTAAGCACCCGCACCAAGTAGGGCATGCCCAACAAAAGGTTGTATGAGGGTAGCATGATGGATGGGGTGCCCAAACTTGTGGATGACTTGGGCGAAGACCCACAGTGGGCAAGAAGTAACCAAGGGGCATGCACCTTAACGAAGCACCCATAAACGAGTAAGCCAAGAGGACAATGTGATGAGCCCATATAAACCCTAAAATGAGAATGAGTCCAAAACCATGGAAAAATACCATGCACTATGAAAAACCATGGACCAATACCGTGGGTAAGAAAATCTTGGATCGTCCTATAAATACATTGTGAAGGTCTCCCCACAACAACTTTACATTCCTGAACTTTTTCACTATACATTACATGGTTCCAAAACCTTACATTCCCACACCTTTCGCCACACCATCCCATGTTGCACATTGAGTTTACTCTGTGTAACCCTTAATTCCTTTCTTGGTGACAACCCTTGTTGGAGAAAATCGGAGAAGCGGATCGTGGGAGTTGTCGGACCACATCCCCAAACGACTACAGTGGCCCATCTTATTTAAAGGTATGTTACATTTATGTTTTACTAGTTAGATAAATAAATAAATAAATATTTGTTGCTTGTTTTAATAGCCAAGGTTGAGCTCCTCCATTGCACCATGAACTCTATCCTTAGATCCGGTTGATCTAAGGTAGGTGCTTTTGCATGTAGCTGGAGAGAAATATCCACTACAACCTTATAAACGAGTTGCTACCAATTTGGGCACACTCCTCTATTATAATTATTTTTCACTTATGATATTACTTAAACACTCCATTTGAGTGTTGTGTCTACTTGTGTTCTTCTTTGGTTACTTGTGTGGTTGTTTACTTGATGCATGAATTTGGCTAAGTAAGAATAATTAAAAACACATAAGTAAAGACTAGGAAGGGTTGGGTCTTATATAGGCATAGACTAGCACCTTCACACTAGGGTGACCAAGTCACTAGTTGCAAAGTTGGGCAATGCATCATGTCTTAAAGGAGATGACAAAACACTTCGTTTTGGGCAAGACTTTTAGGGCCATGATAGGTGGTATCAGAGTTGATACAATGTAAGATACAAACTTTTGTGTAAATCGACCACTAGGCAAAGATGGCAGTTTGAACATTACAACGAAGGAAAAGAAGAGTTTGAAATTTATTGATGGCGTAGCTTGAGACAAGCCCCAAAGATGCCCCACTCATGTAGGAGTTGGACTCCTTGAGAGGTTGGATGTGTGACGGTAACCGAAGCTAGGAAACATTGATGTCGGTCGCATCAATAGTAGTGAGTTGGTTGGACTCCTTGTCGACTCTACTTAGAGAAATATATAGCAGCACAAGAGAGTTGACATCAAGCACCAAGGTAGTGCTATGAATGGGCTTGAGTTTGGTGAGAAACAGACTTGAATGCACCATAAGGACAAAGCTAAAGGTGGAATTGTTGAGCACCCATAAATAGTGCAATTCAAACAGAGGCAAGCCTTTGGCTCGATTGGGTTGCAATTTGGATCATTTGCATGGTTGTGAATAGGTGACGTCAGTGAATAGGGATGAGTCGAATCCTCACTCCAAGGAGTCATTTTGACAATATAGTGCCTTGGTTGGTGGGCAGGGAAGATCTTGAACCAATTGTGCTTTGTGGATCCCATCTTAAACGGAAGAAAGGTGAGGACACTAGTTAACTTTGGTTCCTCACATAACTTCTTGAAGAAGGAGTTAGCATGTGAGCTTGGACTAAGGATTCATCCTTGCACCGCTATGGTCAAGGCAATGAACTTCTAAGCCAAAGCAGTGGTAGTAGTTGCTTCTAAGGTTCACTTGAAGATGGAAAATGGGATGCATAAGCCAGCATTATAGTTATATTGTTGGATGAGTTCAAAGTGATTCTCATATAAGACTTCTTAAGCTGGGACAAGATCATTATCTTGTCATTCTTACATAAGATGGTCATTCTAGATGGGAAGAAATCTTATGTTGTTACCTCAACGGCAAGTAAGTCATATGGAGGCATGTGGTTAGTGTATAAACTAAGCATGAAGAGGAAAACTCGATGCCCAAATTCATAACTATACATTGCAAAATTGATTATCAAACCGACATAGGAAGAAATAGGGATGTGTATGCATTTAGAGCTTACTAACATGTTTGGTGCATATGATGATCTGATGGAGGAGAACTCGTTGAAAGTGCTCCACAAGTGCTCCCACCTATGCGCATAGTGGATCATCGCATAGAGTTAGAACCAAGGTCCAAGCCCATATCCAAGGTTTCTTATTGGCTATCGAGACTAGAGTTGGAGGAGTTGAGGAAGCAATTGGGTAATTTGACTAACATTAGATTCATCGTGCCTTCAAGGTCCCCTTATGGTGCATCGATCCTCTTTCAAAGGAAGAAGGACACACCATAATTGAGACTTTGTTTGGACTGTCGAGCATTGAACGAAAAAACAGTGGAGAACATATGTCCTTTACCTTTGATAGCCAATTGCTTCGACAAGTTGGCTAAGGCCAAGGTTTTCTCAAAATTAGACTTGAGGGAAGGATACTTTCAGGTGAGGATTGCACAAGGGGATGAGTACAAGACGACATGCGTGACAAGGTATGGAAGCTTTGAGTTTCTTGTGATGTCTTTTTGGTTATGACACACTCCATCCCTACACCCTCATGAATGATGTGCTAATGTTGTTTTTGTACAAGTCAGTGGTTCTCTACCTATATGGCATTGTGGTTTTCAACGAAAGCATGGAAGAACACAAGAAACACTTGGCAAAGATCCTTGAGGGGATGAAGAAGAATAAATTGTACTTGAATTCAAAGTGTGTATTTAGGTAGTTCAAGATCCTATTATTAGGTCATTAGGGTAGCCAAGGATGCATCCACATGGATCCTAAGAAGATGAAATCCATAGTGGATTGGGAGGAGCTATGAACAGTCTAGGAGGTAAGAAGTTTCCTTGGTTTGGCTAACTATTACGCCAGTTTTTTTAGGGCTATTGTAAGAACTATGCACCATTAAGTGAGTTGTTGAAGGAAAACTAATCTTGGAATTGGATGGACAAATTCAAAACAACATTCTACAAGCTAAAACATAGACTTGCGACAACGCTAATGTTAAAGCTACATGATTTTGAAGGAACGTTTGAGGTGTAGATGGATGCCTTGGAATTTCTTGTTGGGGAAGATTTAATGCAAGAAGGGCATCAAGTGGCTTATGAAAATAAGGCCTTGGAAGATCATGAACAAAGGTATCCCATTCATGCGAAAGAAATTACCATTGTTGTATAGTACATGCAAGCATGGAGGCACTACTTGTTAAGCAATTCATTTGTTGTGAAAACAGACAATGTTGCAATGAGTTACTTCACTACACAACTGAAGTTGCCACCCAAGAAGGCATGGTGGCAAGACTTCTTAGAAGAATTTGACATGACTCTAGAGTATCGGTCATGCATATTTAACATAGTAGCAGACACGTTGAGTCAAAAACCATATTAACATCCTTGGAAGAAGGAGAGTGGTGAACAATATCAATGGAGAGTTAGGCACAAGTTACCTTAGACTTGTGACAACACATCAAAGAGGAATTGAAGAACAATCCAACTTCCTTGAGTATTTTAAAGCAAGTGAAGGAAAGCAAAATGAGGAGATTTTGGTGGTTGTTTATATGTTCCATAGTCATCTAACCTTAGAAGGGAATTATTAAAGGACTGTCATGACTCAGTTTGGGTGGGGAACCTTGTACAACAACAAACTTCAACATTGTTGGAGTGATATTATTGGGAATACATGAGGCGAGACATTAAGGAATACATAAAAATATGCCTTGTTTTCCGATAACACAAGCCCAATACTAGAAAGCAAGTTGGGTAACTCCAACCATTTCCTATGCCAGAGAGACCCTAGGTAAGCATCTCGATGGACTTCATCACACAACTGCCATTGTCTCAAGGTTACATTGGAATATTTCTAATCATGGTGGACAAATTTTTTAAGTATGCCACCTTCGTCTCGATAAAGGTGCCTTACAAGGTAGAATATGTTGTGAAGCTATTTTTTAGACATGTTGTGAACTATTGGGGCCTTCCCTTAATCATAGTGTTGGATAGAGACACCAAATTCACAGGTCACTTTTAAACGAAGTTGTTTAGATTAGTGGGAACCAAAATACTTATCATTTTGAGTTACCATTCATATACTGATGGGTACTCGAAGTGAATCAACAGCCTTTACAAGGCTACATTAGGCACTTTGTGCACTCATATCAACATGTTTGGCCGATGTTGTTAGATGCAATGCAATTCAACTACAACATGTAGACAAGCTCAACAATGGGTTATAGTCCGTTCAAGTTGAAAACAAGACAACTATTGACTCCTCTCACCATTGTGAAGGGATATTATGCACAAAACGCATCACCAATGGGATTTATGAAATATTGGTAAGATAGAGTTGAGATGGATCATGTCTAGTTGATTGAGGCAGCGAAACAATTGAAGAAATATTTATATAACCAAAGGCGAGAAGTGTAATTTCAAGTTGGAGACACAATGCTTCTTAAACTTGGAAAGGAACAATTTTAACCACCACCGGGCATGATGAGTGATCCATATGGATATTGGTGGCCACCCACGTATTCCACTGGCTCAAAGCAATTTTCTATGGTTTTTTGGGTCCTAAACGTCTGGGGTCATTTTGAGGCCCTAATCAACGTTTTTTGGTGATTTGGGGGGCCAGTGGTTGTCAACATCATGCATTGGTCTCAATCGAAAGTTGTAAATTTCGGATAGACCTTTCAAACGGGATATCGAGTGCCCCAAACAAAGATCATATGAAAAAATTATGACCCCAGGAAGTTGACAGTTCAACTAACCACCTTAGGGCCACAAAATTTATGACAGTTCATCTTCCTAGGTTAGGTTTTTGGATGTTTGTAATTCTTTTCCCTCATGCTTATGATAAATAGGACCTTTTGGCCTCTTTTGTATTCATCTTTTCACAAATGAGCGTAGCAGTCACATCTCTTTGCTAAGATAACTACCACCATTCTAGTTGTTTTTATTGTGGTTTTATTTTATTGTTTGTTCTATTTCAGCTATCTAATATAATATGTGTTTAATGTATCATTGTGTTCCTTGCAATATATATGTGTTTATGGTTTGATATATATCCTTTCATTTCATTCTCATATAAATCTGGATCAATGATCTTGTTTATGCAAAGGTTTGAAGGGCCTTTTGATATCCTTGAGAAGATAGGTAGGGTTTCTTACAAACTGAAGCTACTAGAGCAATTGGCCATCTTTCATCTCATTTTCCATGTAGCTAGATGAATCCCTATAGGGTTGATGAAGACAATCCTGGCAGGAGTTTACCATGTAGAGTGCTCGTGATTATATTAGATTGAGCAAAGCGTGCAGTAGATAAGGTATTGGGAAATTGCTACATAAAGCACATAAGAACAAGTCATCATGAGTACTTTGTTAGTTGGAAGAAGAGAACAAATAGAAAATGAAGGTTCATTGTGGAAGCATGAAGATAAAATCCAAGAGTTTGAGAAAATAACTCTAGGTGCACTCAAGATGGAATTATGAAGACGTTGTCGATACAAAAACAATTCATGTGGGGGAGGATGTAACACCACTCCCTTAGCGGAGAACTAAGCATTTGTGCGAAGCAAGGTGTGCCTAACAAAAGCTACACGAGGGTATCATGACAAATGGTTTGACTAATGGATGACTTGGGCGAACACCCACGCCTGGGCACAAACATGAGCAAGAAGTAACAAAGGGGAATGCACCTTAACAGAGCACCCATAAACATGTCATCCAAGTGGACAAGATAAGGCACCCTTCCTAGGGGTGGGAATTGGGCACAATACCACATATATACAAGGAGAGTGGTGAGTCAAATGAATAAGAAGAAGGAAAGCAATACCAAGTAGGAGAAGTGACCGAGTGTGGTTGAGGCACTTTGATGAACTTACCAAGATCAAGTTCAAGTGAATAGGTGTTGTGGGAGGAAAACCTATAGTTGAAACATGAGGTCAAAAGAGAAGACAAGTTTGTGGATGAATTTCAGTTCTAGAAATCTACTTATTTGGTGTAACCTTATAAACAATTTGTTGTTAGTTTGAGCGCTCTCCTCTATTGTAACTGTTTTCCACTTATAATAATACTTGGACACTCCATTTGAGTATCATGTTTACTTATGTTATTTTTGTTTACTTATGTAGTTTTTTACTTAATGCATGGATTTGGCTAAGTAAGATTAACTAAAAACATATAAGTTGTCATGTACCAATTTTCCCATGTAATAAATAAAATAGCATTTCTTGAAAATAAGAACTAAATGTAAAAGTAAAAAATAATTAGTTAATTTGTGGTTGGGTAATAACAAAAGTTATGATGTAATTGTGAAACACCGTTACTTTTCTACTATTGGACCCTTACACATTATTTAAAGATGATTTGTTTGGATCAAAGGGGACATTGGAGGAATATTTCCATAAGGAAGAGAGTGGGGTTATGGAAGAGACCATGTACATGAGGATTTTTTTCCATGCTAGGCACATGCGAAGGTTACCATGTACATGAGGTTCAGGGTGAGCTCAATACATGATAGTTCATGGGAAGAAACCATGAGATTTTCCTCTCTGATTGTACCCTCTAAGAGGCCAACGACCATCACCCTTGAAACATTCAAGTTTTATATCTATAAATACACATTGTTGTTATGCACATCTGTAATATAACCAATTAAATGATGAAATATATCTTTTAAAAATGTTTATTCTATGGTGTTGATTTTATAATTAGTTGTTTTATGCATCTCCTGATTCTTATTTAGAATGACTATATACTTTTAAAGAATAGAAATTGTTTTTTTATGTCAATTATAAAAACAAACTAAAAAAAGAAAAATAAGCTTCTTACATTTGGTATTAGATCTAACAACTTGTTGGGCCTCAGGAAAGTAGGGTTGAATTCATGTAGAATTCTGCCTAAGTATGGAAGAACAGTGTAAAGGAGAAGAGGAAGGAGATACGACAGAAGAAGCAACATCAAGGGAAAGGGAAGGATGCTGCAATGGAAGAAGAAAAGAGAAGAAGAGGACAAGGAGAAGGCGCGGGACAAGGAAGCTGTGCCAGATAAGTAAGCCGTGACAGAAGGACATAACAAGATACGAGATGACATGGTAGAATATCAACAGAAGTAGGCATGCAGATAATGTAACGTTCAGAAAGTGACAGTAAGGCATAACGCTGAGAAAATGACAATCCTTAACGATCATGGGTAGGATCTCAGCTGGAGCCAGTAGAAGCCACATGCGTGAAGGAATCTTTGTAAGTCAGGCTGATAGTGTCTTTCGTTATGTGTTACTAGAATATGAAAGACAACCTATTGGTTGGATATAGTAAGTCCACTGAGAAAACGACTGAAAAGGAGTATGTAATGAGTCAGTTAGAGTGTGTATCGAGTCGATATTGAGTCTGTAACAAGCATGGATGGGATCTATATCGAGTATGTAATGAGGCTATAAAAGAAGGAACCCAAGTTGTAGTTGGGTTAGATAGATAGCTAGTCTGATAGTTGTTTTAGCTGGAAGTAACTGGGTTTTGTTAATAACTTTGTATCGTTGAGTGCATAAGAGTAGAGGTTCGACAGCTGAGTGCGCAGACAAATAGAGAAGGTTGAGTCGATCCAGGCTATGTGCGGATCGCTAGTAGGTGTAGAATAGGAAGAAGAAGAGAGAAGATAAGAGAGAATCAGAGGGAGGAAAAGTATGTAAAGAGAGAAGAGAAGATCTTGAACAGAGTCTGCAGCTTTATGCGTAGACAAAAGGTGCATTTATTTTCTCATGCCAAATGAAGAGCACCTTGTGGCTTTTTCCCGGATGGGTTTCCATGTTACATGCTAGGTATATGCGTGAATGAATGAAGTAGCCTAGATATGTGTGTGAATGTTGTGTTAAATGACTGGTTGATTATGGTGTTACAAATGGATAAATGTATGACTGTCGCATTATACTAATGAATATGCTTATGTTTCATGTTCACTGTTTGTTTAGGTTAACTGCAAAAGGAAGGATTAAATTATAACTTGGTGTCGAAGTACAATGAAAACCAGTAACCCACCTTCCCGGTCTTCGTTGGAAACCTTGTTGCAGAGCCAAGGCACTAAAACACCCTCTTGCAAAAACTACGGAAACATGGTTTTGGCAGTTACCCATAAAACTGAGATATCTCAGGTGAGATGACATCTGTGTTGCAGGTGCTGTCGATTGAACTCCACTCCGTCGGGACTATATATTGGGATTTGTTGTGCTGATCAAGAAGGGACTAAACCTGCGTCCACTGAGGGAGAGGGATGAAAGCTAACAAATGGTTCCGTTGTCGAGACCCTTAAAGTGTTGTGGTGAGGGATATGTTGTGGCACCCTACGAAACCATAAATTCAGGATTGGGTGGACCTAAAAGAGATAGAGTTTGCACGAAAAGAAAGTGAAGGATCTCATTGGAACCCAACATAGTGGTTGGGCCAGTACATTTATTCATACATTCATGAGATTTTCTTTTTTGAGTTTCCCATTGTATTGCATAGGTGGTTTTCTAAGTTGGCAACCCAACAAAGGAATTTTTAAGGAGGAGAACCAAAAGAGTGGAGTCCGTTCTTAATTGAGCGATTGAAAAGAGTAAACAACCCTATATCGAGGGTTGTGTATTTTTGGGTAGACAGTATCCTAGAAAGATATATTACTGAGTTTGATGTTGACACAATAACCTGATATAGTGAGGCAGAGCAAAAAAATTTCCAAGGACCAAAAAGCAGATACATGTTATCCTTAAAGACATGGATAGAAATGCTTTTATGTGAAAAGGGAATTCTATGAATGCTAGACTAAATAGCAAAAAGTGGCTATGTCTCAACAAAGCCCTAGAGTGAGATGTTACCAGGATATAGCGGCACTGAACTAGAACCAGGATTTTTAAGAAGTGGAAGAAGATTCAAATCTGGTAAAAGAAGAAAAACTCCATTAGAAAGAGGGAGTTGTAGCACAGATCAAGGAGAAGAAGGCTACGAGTTTGCGTCATACTTAGATGAAGGATTTTGTGATGAAGAGAAGGAATATCAACTGACCTCAGAAGGCAACGAGGAGTTAGAAGAGTTGACTAAAGCTCTAGGACAAGAATGTGCATATAAATCACCTACAACACTAGAGGTAAGATCGAGAGATTTGTGTCCAAATATTTCTGTAAATACGAGTAGTACAAACGCTGAAAATTGCGGACAAGGAAGTCCGACTAGTCCACATTTTGTTCCGACTGTATCAACAGTCAATACAATGGTTGGAGCTGACATTAAGCTCCCAATATTCAATGAAAATGGGTTGGAAGACCCAAAGAAGTATTGGTTTAATTGTGACACTGTCTGGATTGTATGACAAATCCAGGATGAGAATATCAAGAAAGCACAAATGTCACAATGTTACGAGGTCGTGCACTAGAATGGTATATGAAATTCTCGATAGTACCAGTAGGAGTTGTTATGAAGACACTCAATGATATTCGATTGGGATTGATAGATGAATTCAAAAATCCGAAGTCTGGATCGCAATGCATCACTGAAATCAATGAGATTAAGCAGCTAGCAACAGAATTTGTTTGGGACTTTGACCAAAGATTTAAGACATTGATGGCCAAAGTGAGTTTCCAAATGTCGAATGTGCAACACAAGGAATGGTTTATTTCCACCTTGTTGCCACATATACAAACCCCTTTGATGCAACAAAAAGTCGTGTCACAGATAGAGGCTCTTGACATAGCAATGAAGTTAGAAGTATTGTTAGTTGGAGACACTGGGTCGGGAATGATGCAAATTTAGTTGCAACTAGCCAATATTACGATGCAGCTCCAGGACATTAAAAGAGGAAATGACGTTCAAGAACTTTGGTGTACCAGGTGTAGATCAGATGGACACCATAAAGATAATTGCCTGACGCTAATGAATTATGTCGTAGCAGGTGCGTCGAGCCCACTAAACACCCAAGGAATGCCTTGGTGTAGAATATAACAGAATAGAGGTCAAAAGTCTGAGGAATTCTTGTACTTACAGAAGATTGTAAGTGCACCTACTAGTATGTATTGTAAATTTTGTAGAGTCAGTAGGTCATGATGAGAAATAATACAGAGCACTTCAATTACTGCAAGAAAAATGATGGATACCTACTTAATGAAAAATGATGAAAAATGCAAGTTGAACGAGCACAGCCTCAGTACCAGCCTGCACAATACCAAAAATAACAATATCCTCAACCACACTATCGGTAGAATCAGTATCCTCAACAACCACATTACCCTCCACAAAGCGGGGGTGGGAATTTTAGAGGTCAAGGACAACAACAAGGTGGAGGACTTGGTCAAGGAAGAGGCCAAGTCGTATGTTATAATTGTGGGCAGCCAGGACACTTTACCCGAGATTCTCAAAGTCCTACAAAAAAAATGTACGTATTGTAAAGAATTTGATTACACTATCGAACAGTGTCTGTAGCTTATTGCAAAATGGTAGGCTAGGACTGTTGTTAACCCCAACCTGATGCAAAATCGGAATCTGAACCCCAATCCGAATATTCAAATGATTTATGCTGAACCAAGACAACCCAATATTGTTGTAGTCAAAAGAGGATGTGCTGCGACAGGAGCAGACCAAAATACGCAGCAAGGACAACTGCATGTAAGACCTACGACGAAAAGAAAGCTTCGCTAAAAGTCCAACATGAGAAAGAAGTCTTCTTGGAGGCGCGACATGACTTTGTTGATGCCAATAAGTCGTCGACATCTGGACAAGTTAGAGCTATGCTCGAACGATTTGAACAACTGATCAGGAAGCCGCCAATGAAAAAGCTTAGTAAGCTCAAAGACTTTTTTAAAAGTTGTTTAGCACTAATCCATGATAAATATGTTGTTGCAGAATTGAAAACACTCATAGAAGAAACCACAGAAGACATGCGACTTGAGAAAAGATTTAATCATATCGGGAGAAAAGTGAAGACGGGCCGAGAGCTGCGAATGACTGTGCAGATAGGAGATTATGATATGGACTATATCATATTAGATTTGGGATCGGATGTCAGTGTATTAACAAGACAAACATGGGAGAGCATAAATAAGCCACAACTGGACTGGTCTCCTATTCAACTAAGGCTTGTAAACCAGTTGAAGGATTAAGAACGGTCGACTTCGAAGTTATTGACATTATCGATGACACAAACCCATACCCCACACTTCTAGGAATTGATTGGGAAATAAACAACCAGACTATTATAAGCTTCAAGAAACAGATCTTGTCTTTCGAAGATTCTAACATAAGAGTGGTTGCGCCAATTTATCCGCTTGAAGGATAATAATATGCTGAGTCTATCCACAGTGAAGGGCAAGACAATTACCTGGACCAGCTATACAACATTATTTCTTCAAAGGAAGACTTTATTAACCCCACAACTGATGGAAACCTGAGTTGGTGGAGTGTAAGCTCGTGCACGTCCGACTCGAGCGATGCTTTGGAAAATTGGCAGAACAGGCTACATGAAGTCTCCATGCGCTGATGTGCAAGAGTCACAAGAGATATCTGAAGGGTAGGAACCAAAGCAAGCGCGCTGCCTACATATGAAGGATTACCTAACCTTGCATCTTTCTTGAAAGAATTTTGAAGAGAAATTCATAGAATCACAACGATTGTTCGTTTTGGACTATGTGTTGAAACCTACTCCCGCTAGATGGTGGGGTACACATAAGCAATATATCTTCGAATGGCCACAATGTAAGAGACTGATGGAAATTAGATTTGGTGAAGAGATCAATTGCCCTGATCTGAAATATATAGGATTGGAATATCCTGGTAAGCACACTGAGAACTGTCACAGAATTTGACAAGAACACCTGCAATAGGAATGGGTTCATCGATTCATCCACACTCTAGAAATGGTGCCACCAAGTTGGTACACCTCAGAAGAGCTGTGATGAGGAACCATTGAATGGGAAACCTTAGCTGTAAGATTTACTCAAAGATTTGAATTTGAAAGTGAACATCCAATAGTGGATGCTATGCTACAGGTAATAAAAGAGAATACCCTTGAAGAGATACCTGTTATGGACACGAACTTTCATCAATGCAGCATAACTATGCATAATTGCACGGTGTGTTATAATATCACAAAGGATTTGACTGATAGTGACCCAGTTGCCAGAATCTCCAGGTGTCAGAAGGAATGTGCGAAGTAGAAAGAGATCACACTTATGAAAATACACGGTACCCTATTAGACATGAAATAAAAAAAGGGTGTTATATTAACGTCACATAACATTGAGAGAAAGAAAACCAAGTCGCAAGGAGTGCGACAATAGGATGGGAGAAATACAAAGAAAAGCATAAGTTTCAATTGAAATGACACTGTCATAAATCGATTCCATGATTAGCACAGTAATTAAGTAAATACTGACACCATATTTCTCAGTCATTAATTTCAAAATCTCAATAGAATCGGGTGGCATACCTTGGGACCATGTCCACCATAAATAACAATAATCGTATGTATAAATACCAGCTAAGTGACGGTGTGTCGAAATTTTTTCCTTAAATAACCCACATTACCACCCCAAGCCATTCGAAAGAGGGAGTACTTTCTAAGTACAGAATGCTCGTGTGAAAGACAACTGTCAAAAGATGGTATTTCATAATATGCCTTGTTATCATAGCCAGAATCAGTGTGTCTAGAACTAGAAGGAGAAAATATTGTAGGTAACTCAATGAGCATAAACCATTTTATCTCCATTACGATAGTAAGTGTTAACCCCCATGTGAGACTTGTATCCACTACTCCCATGTAGCACAATACAGGACATAGAACCCCATGGAGCCAGCCTCAGCCAACTACTGGCCAAGTTCCCCCTCGATCTTCGAAAAAATGTAGAATGCAGGAACAAAAATCGCAACCAACTCCAAAAGGGAAGGAGTCGATGAAGAAGCCAAGGAAGGAAAAATCTCCAGCAACACCACTAGCCTAGGAAGAATAAGAGGACTTCGAAACCAGGGATTTATTGCCACCTTACATTCCACCAAGGAGGATGGATGCGCCACCGATTAGCATCCCTGCCAAGGGACATAATACACTGGTACCACCTAAGAAACCGAAAGGTATGAAAGTACTGCAGGATATCTTGCTTCAACTGGCAAAGTTGCCCTTTCAAGATTTTGACACTAGTAAAATTAGAGATCTCGACATGAATAATTATATGAATCTGGTTCGAGAGACGTCGGAATTACCAAACCATTTTTTTTCCAATGCAATGGGAAAACAGACTAGAACAGTCGGGACTACTATCGCTTCTCTTCATGCCACACTTTGGTCGGACCACAGAGGTGGACATTTATGTAAAACAGTTGATGGTAGTCTTTCACGCAGGGTTCCTTTGGTTAGAAAAGTCACATTCAATTGATGTTGATCTCATCTCATTAATCATAGGACTATCGAGAGCTGGGTGGGAGCCAGTAGCAACCTTTGAGGAGGGAAAGCACCCAGAAAAGATTGCACAGATCAAGGAAAAGTATGGTTTGGTCAGCTCTGGCAAGTAGTTCCTAATATCATCCATCAATGACCTTGCTACTCGTATGGAAACCACGATATTAACAAAAAAACTGTTGCGTGTCTCGAGACCAAAGCAATGTACTGCAGGAATAGTGATGTTGGTTGCACTCTGTGCAGAAGGAGTTCAAATCATTTTTTCTCAATTTTTTCTTAACGAACTATTGCAAGATGGTGCTTCAACACAGGAAAAAGGTACTCCTTTCCATTATGTTTGGTTGTTAATTTCGATCTCGTTTACTGTGTGGTATGAGCCTGCAGATTATCGGCCAGTAGACTTACATGTCCTCTGTAGAGGAGCGAGATAACAGAACTTGTGGTTCTCGCCTGACAAAGCCCGACAACGGAGTAGCAACACTAAATTCTTTGTCCACATTGAAGCCTTAAGGAATTTGGTAAAGTAGCAAGAAAGGCTTAGTGCAACCACCATGTTGAAATTTCAACATACTGTTAATTTTCAATTAGGACCACACTATGTATACATCCAACCACGTCAATACCCTCGAGGACAGTGGTTACCAACATAGTATGTGCTCAAATAGGAAGATCTAGAGACCATTATCAATGATTGGCCAGGAGAATGGAAACGAGAGGGATTACCACCTCTGGGAGAGAAGAATAACCAACAAACAAACACCATAATGCCAGGGCAAGCTTAGCCCAATCAGCCTCAGAATGAGCCGTCGCTAGAGCAACAACAAAAGGATGTTCAGAACGAAGAAGCAAACAGAGAACCACCGCGTAAGAAAAGAAAGGCTAACAAAGAAGCCAATACTTCGCGTATGGATGACAAGGAAGTCATAGCCTTAGCATAATCCCTACAAAAAGCTGCACAACCATGGTTCGACGACCTGGGACGACAGCAGAATCAATTCACTAATACCATTACAAATAGGCTGAATGATCTAGGAAGAACAATCGAGGCAATCAAACTTGTAGTAGAGCATTCAGCGCAGGTACCCCCGCTGCCGGTAATCCTGCCGTGGGACGCACCTGGAGCGTCGAAAGGACAAGAAACTCTTCGACCTAGAGAATATCACCCCAACAAAGTACAACTAGGAAGAGATGCGTTGGAATTCAAAACAATGGACACCAGCGAGGTGGATATAATTGTTGCCCATATATTTTTAGATTTCTCAAAAATGAAATTGAAGGATGTGTATGCTTTGCATAAAGTAGCACTTACCGAGATTTAAGTTAGGGGAAATGCCCTTGAAAAGCAAGTGAAACACTTAGCAAAAACTATCAACAAAATCAAAGCCATAATGCAAAGAACCACATAAGAAGCAAATAAGGAAGAAGTAAGTAAGCAGAAGCTCAAACATGTCATTAATCTTGTTTGCTTGAATATTGATGATGTTGAAATATCATAAGATAGGTCATCTGAAGACAAGCTCCTTCGGCTAGGAAAGATAGCAACGAACCTTAAGAAAAAAGTAATCCAGTTAGAAGAGCAAAGGAGACCTCGCACACCCCCATAAGTTATGACACACAGAAGAGACGTGGCCACTCAGGCTGTGAAAGGAAAAGAGGAAGCAGAGAAAACATGTGCTAAGGTTGTGGGCCAAGTCTCCCAGACCTGGGAAGATCTAATGGATGACGAGCAATCACAAAAGATTGCAAGTGAGCTCACTGCAATTGAAGAAAATATCACACATATAAGAAATGAGATGAAGCACCACCCTTGGAGCATAAAAAGGTTAAGATGGCAGAAGTGTGCAGATTGCAGTAGCAAACGACTGCGTTGCATGCACTACAACACGAGGAAAAGGTAGAAGAATTGCAAGCATAGGCAAAGAAATTTACAGGCATAATTCAGCCTGTACACCAGAAGGTGCGCGAGGTAGTGACCTCTATAGAAAGAGTCATGCCATAACACGTAAGTTCCAACCTGGTGGAGCACATGTAGAAAACATAAGAAGAAGTGTGCGTAGAGGCAGATAAGTTGGTGAAAATCGTGGAGGATTTTTGGAACAAAATCAACACAATTCAATTTATGGAGCACTAGTTCGCGTGGCTCGGGATGAGCCATAGGTGAGTGTTGGGGGCCTGTTGGGCCTCGAGACAACAGGGAATAATTCATATAGAATTATGCCTAAGTATGGAAGAAGAGTGTAAAGGAGAAGAGGAAGGAGCTACGACAAAAGAAGGAAAGAGAAGAAGAGGACAAGGAGAAGGCATGGGACAAGGAAGCTATTCCAGATAAGTAAACCACGACTGGAGGATAGAACAAGATATGAGATGACATGGAAGAATATCGGCAGAAGCAGGCATGTAGATAATGTAATGGTGAGAAAGTGACAGTAAGGCATAACGATGAGAAAGCGACAATCCTTAACAATCGTGGGTAAAAGCTTGGCTGGAGCTGGCAAAAGCCACTCGTGTGAAGGAATCTTTGTAATTCAGGCTGATAGTGCCTTTTGTTATGTGTTACTAGAATAGGAAAGACAACCTGTTGGCTGGATATAGTAAGTCAGTTGAGAAAGCGACTGAAAAGGAGTCCGTAATGAGTTGGTTAGAGTATGTATCGAGTCTGTAACATGCATGTATGGGATCTATATCAAGTCTATAATGAGGCTATAAAAGAAGGAATCCAAGTTGTACTTGGGTTAGACAGATAACCAGTTTGATAGCTATTTTAGCTGGATTGAGCTGCAAGTAACTGGTTTTTGTTAATAACTCTGTATCGCTGAGTGCATCAGAGTAGAGGTTCTGCAACTGAGTGCACATACATGTAGAGAAGGTTGAGTCGATCCAGGTTGTGTGAGAATTGCTAGTAGGAGTAGAATAGGAAGAATAAGAGAGAAGATCAGAGAGCATGAGAGGGAGTAAAAGTGTGTAAAGAGAGAAGAGAATATCTTAAACATAGCCTGCAGCTTTGTGCGTAGACAAAAGGTGCATCTATTTTTTCATGCCAGGTGAAGAGCACCTTGTGGTTTTAGCCTGGATGGGTTTCCACTCTACATGTTTGGTATATGTGTGAATGATTGAAGTAGCCTATATATGTGTGTGAATGTTGTTTTAAATAATTGGTTGATTATGGTGTTGCAAATGGATAAGTGTATGACTGCCGCATTATACTAATGAATATGCTTATGCTTCATGTTCACTGTTCGTTTATGTAAACTACATAAGGAAGGATTGAATTATAACTTGGTGTCAAATTACAATGCAAACTAGTAACCCTCCTTCCCGGTCTTCGTTGGAAACCTTGGCGCAGAGCCAAGGTACTAAAACACCCTCCTACACAAACTACGGAAATGTGGTTCTAGCAGTTACCCATAAAACTAAGATATCTCAAGTGAGATGACATCTGTGTCACAGGTGCTACCAGCTGAACTCTACTCCATCGGGCCGATATCTTGGGCTTTGTTGTGTTGACCAAGAAGGGACTGAACCTGGGTCCGCTGAGGGAGAGGGACAAAAGCCAACATGGCTCAGACTTCTTATTCTAAGTAAAAAATTAATTCCTGGGAGGTTTTTTCCATATTCTTAGTAGATTTGGTGCCTTGTTCATGGTTTGGAGTTGTGATGGTATTGGACCATGGTATTCTCTCCTAATCCATGGTATTTCAATACTTTAAGATTCATTGAAGATACAGTTTTGTAGCATTTTCACCACAAAAATATCTCATTAAATGCAAGTCTTAATGTTTCATATTGTAAAATTCTGATTTATAGTAGGATCTAGAATCTAAAAAAGTCCTCACAATGAAAGAATTTGACAATGCATAAGAAAAATAATGAAAGGAGGAAAAACTTACAACAATGAATGATGCCAATAAATGTAGTTTATATTATAGTACAACATGTAAACATGTTTGGATCATCATTATATTACATTAGGATAAAATCGTTAGCCTTTGGAGGCAGTCAATTTGCATACATGTGGCAGGCTTACATTGGAACTCAAAACCCCCCTAGGTGGACCAATAGTTTCTCAAATCATCTCAAATGGTCATGAATGCCTCATGTTAATGTTGGTATGGAATGGGTGGTCATAAATGAAGGTAGAGTAGGCGTTGTGGAGATCATGGTGAAGTGGGAGTGGCTCTAAGGAGTCCAAAAGGGAAAAAAGAGCCAATAATAGCCAAATACAATGCATAAGCGCCCCTAGTCGACCTTGATCCATGATTTAAGGAGTGGGAGCACCACAAGGGACCAAAATGGTCATAAATGAGGGTTCCTTACCTCTTGGTTGACCAAAGTGAGGGCGTTGGGTGTCATTAATGGTTCAAAACCCCCAATAACCTTAGGGAGACATCATAGACCAATGTTTGGACTATCTAACATAGGTAAAAATGAATGATACTATGGTCCTAGGTGGTATGATATTATAAACCCCCCCTTAAGCCTGAATTAGTGTAACCAAATCAAAATTGAGGCATTGGAAACTAAGGCTGAAGTCACCTCTTACAAAAATTTTATTAGTCCATATAACCAAGGTAAGGAGGAAAACCTCATGGGAATAAAACCTCCCCTCTAAAATGGACATGAAGCACAATATGAAGTGAATATCATTCATCACCATGTGTCACTCACCCCAAGGAGTGATCTAAGATAGGTGAAATTCTTCTTAGTGAAGCTCTTGGTGAAGATGTCGGCAGTTTACTATGCAGATGGGCAATACTGTAATGATATCACCTGGTCATGCACCAAGCTCCTGGTGTAGTGCATGTGAATCTCAATGTTCCTCGTCCACTGTCTCTGTAATGGATATGTGGATATATTTATTGCACTTTGCTTTTCACACCAAATGGTAGTGGGTGAATCAAATGCAAAACCAAGTTATCTAAGAATGCCTTGCAACCACACACATTGTGTAGGTGCATTCATTGCTCCCCTGTACTTGGCCTCAATTGAAGATAGGGAAATAGTGTGTTGCTTCTTATTTGACCAGAAAATAGGACCATGTGAAAGCATGAATAGATAACCTGAAGTGGAATTTCTGTCAGTGCTATTTCCAACCCAATCAGAATCAATAAATTCTACTAGTTCTAGTGGAGAACTGGTTGCATAGTGTATCCTGAAGTGTTTGGTTCCTTTCACATAATGCAAGATCCTTTTGGTATCCTTCTAATGGATCTCATGTGGCTCCTGTATATATCAAGAAACAACACCTACTACATAATCCAAATCAGTTTGGGAGTGTGTGAGGTACAACAAGCTCCCAACGAGTTGTCTATATAATGAGATTCCCACAAATGGAGATGAACCAAAATCACCTAGTTTTACTCCTGAAAGGAAGGGACACTTAGCAAATTTACGTTCATCCATTTTGAACTTTTGTAATAGGTCTGAAGCATAATTTGATTGGATGACCTTGTTACCTGCATCATATTGTTCAATCTACAAGCCAAGAAATTGTTTCAACAATCCTAGGTCAATCATAGAAAGTGCATTATGCAATGAAGACTTAACCGAACCTATATCAACAATGCAACTTCCAATGATAAAAATATAATCAACATAGAGTAAAATTATCATAATAGAGTCATCTAAATGCTGCAAATACACATTAGGATCAGATTTGCATCTTTCAAAACCTTGTGAGAGAAGAAAGTTGTCCATCTTGGCATACCAAGCTATAGGAGCTTGCTTAAGGCCATAGAGAGACTTTTTCAACCTGCAAACAAGTGAAGGATCCTGAATGAAACCTTCAAGTTGCTACGTATAATATTCTCATGAAGGTCGCCCTGAAGAAAAACACTCTTCACATCCATATGGTGCACCTCCCATTGTGTGGATGCAATAATGGCCAAAACTAGCCTGATTGAGTCCATCTTTGCTACTGATGCAAATGTTTCGGTATAGTCCATTCCATTGACTTGAGAGAAGTCTTTGGAAACCAATATAGCCATATACTTCACATCAGAACCATCAACAACCATTTTGGTCCTATATACCCACCTTCTGCCGAGGATAAATCTTTTTATTCCCCGACAACGATGCCAGAAAATGTTTCCGCCTTTCACACACCAGGGGGGGGACATGGCAGAAACATTCAATCCACTCGGTGTGTCCTTGGAGGAAAGTATAGAGTCAAGGATGAAACCTTGTTCTTGACTCCTCCGTTCAAGCCAACTCCTAACGAAGCCAAGGGTGGTAGACCCTATTAAATTGTTAAAGTTGTTAAGGCTTAGTGTTACAGTGAAGATTAAGATTACTTAGGAGTCTAATGAAAGAAAATAATAACACAAGATATTGCAATAATATTTCAATCACAACAACATATAGATCAATGAATGATATATCGGAGCACATAAAAACATATGATTATATAGAATAAATAACCAGTGCTAAATGTAGTCCACAGATAAAAAGTGTTGTTTTATTGCTGAAAAGGAAAGTGTTGCAAGTGCTCTTGGTTAGTTTTAAATTAATGTGGACATGAATTGATTAACTTATGGGGAAAAGGGAACTCCAAATATACTTGAAGGTATGAGGAGTATGTCCAAAACCATTATCCGATGCGGCTCCCCACAAGGAAAATCTGGGTTGGTTGGAGTCTTTGTGACGTGTTCAACACTACACTAACAAGGGTGTAGCCTGATGGTGTCTCGAGGTCTCTACCTAGTTGTTCCCGCTTCCTTTGTTGATTTTGCTACCGCAACAAATAAATTCGAGGCATTGCATTTTTGCCTGGGGAGGTTAATTGGGGCATGAACACTAATTAATCTAGTCACCCATGTTGTTTTTTATGCAACCAACTGTTTGGTCGAACCAGAGAAGTGCAAAGCATACACAACAGAGTCTAAAATATTTTAATTATTTTAAGAATTTTATGAATAGTTTTGTTGTTAAAAGAAGAAAAAATGACCTCCAAGAATCTCTTTCGGTTCAAGTGAACCACAACCAGGAAGCAAGGAGGGGTGAATTTTATTATTATTTTTTGTAGTGAAATTACAATTAAAGTGCAAGAAAGAATAAAGCAAAAGGTTATCTAATTAATCTACTACGAATCTATTTCCCCTTTCGGGTCACTCGGGAAATCGTGGGGTAAGTAATCGTATTACTTTGAAATATGGAATGATAAGAATTTTCAGTATTAAACAAAGTATATTATCCTACAGATAAATAAAACAAACTAAACTAAAACAAAAGTGAGAAAAAAAGGTGCAAAAATGGGAAAACGATGCGGATCCCCCTTGGGGGATGGGGAGTGGGCTCGGAAGAGCCTACTCGAGATATTTTTTAATTATTACTCGGTTACAATGCTTAGAAGAATTTCTCTTTGGTCCTTGTTATCTGGGATCCAAAGGCTTACAATAAAGAGAGAAAACAAACTCGATGAAGGGGGGAACTTCTAAGAAGCTCCGGATGTCCAAAAAATGTGTTTTTGGGCATAGTTTCCTTCTCTTTTTTAATGGACCTGCTTTCCTTCTCTTTTTTTGGCAAGCAATATTAGTAACAAAGTGGCCAAAAACACTTTGGAAGTGTCTTTGGGCAATGCAAAAAAAATTGAAAAAAAATCCTAAGTTAAAACTATGTAAAAAATTGCAAAACATTAACCAACGAAAGCAAGATTTCCTTGGGATCTTGGCTTGATTTTGGGAAGCCAATACAATATGCACTCAATTGCTAGATCTATATTTTAAACTTTGAAATAAAACTACCCTTAAGCAAGCTAAGTATTTCCTTTATAATGCTTCCAAAAATGGTGATTTAGACTAGATCTCTTTAAAAGGAACTTTGTATGCAAAACAAAACTAAGATCTAATCTAAAAAAATGATCTTACTAACTAGATATATATATGATTTTACTTAGTAAAATATATCTAAGTAATAAAACTTTGAACGGTAACCAATTTGAGGAAAATTTAATTTGTGAAGGAGGAATAGGAGAAGAATAGTGCTTGTTGTTGGAATAGATCTGCAAAAGGGACTTGTTAGTGAAGCACCAAGGGACACAATCTTCACAATATTGTTGGAAAATTAGTGGAATCAATATTGAATCACGACTCTTCCAATCAAGGCAAACCTGTAAGCTAAAAGACAAATCATGCAAACAAACTCATTAAATCTTAAGATACATATGCAAAATCGAAGACATAACATGAAAAATAATCTTATTTAGCATGCAAATATTAACTCATTCAAACATATGTAGAAAAATAGGAGTAAGTAACCTTACTTACAATGATCTATTCGTATGATTCTAATAATCATTCAGGAAGACAACAGTTATGCAAAACTTGAAAAACTAGCAGTTCACCTCAAAAGCAACATGATAATGGCGATCCACAAATGAAAAGCACTCCACAATATAGACTCCAAACCTTCTCTTTTACTCCAACAAAATAATGATCACTACAATATTACAACAATAGCAAGCCTTTCTCCCCAGCTCTAACTAGATTTAATGAGAAAATGCATCTTTATTTTATAGCCAAACCGACCAAGAGGGGTGCATGCATGACCGAGAGAGAGAGTCAGAGTTGAAATGAGTTTTATTTGAACTTCAAATGAGCTTGAAATGGGCTTGATTAAAGAGGTAGGTACCACCTCTTCCACGAACCTCCAGCATCCAATCCTGATATGCCCACTCACCCATATGTGAGAGATAGAGAGAGGGGCGCAACCATAACTGGGAGATGCTCACGCCACCTCTCTCACCAATTGAAATGACCTGTCGTTAAACTCAGTCTAACTCGCCTTCACTAAAGAGAGCCAATGAAACCAATTTCAATGAAATTAGAGCAAATCCCACTAATTTAGGAATTTGGGAATATTCTCCATTTATTAAATATTTCTATTTTAATTAATAAAATTGATATTTAGGAGATTTTTTACTTAAGTGATAAATTTATCACTTAAAACCTAGGAAAAGTGGGTTTTTGGGTTAAACGGGTGCTATGAGTTAGAAAACAAGCACCCCCATGGAAAAATACAATCCCTAACCACAATTTTATTACATTTTCAATTTTTCCAATTAGATTATTAAAAAATAGCCTAAGTTTACAGGATTTGTTTTTTACCAAAACTTTAAAAATTTCCTATAGGGACGTAGCACATGTCGATATGACTCAAAATTAATGCCTAGAATGTTTATAAACATTGACACGTAGACTCTAAGAACCCCGTTGGATTAAATACCAAGACAACCACTCCAACTTTGGAGGTATGAGTGAAAAACTCAGAAATTATTAGATGTTTGTTCAACAACAAATAATCTCCAAGGGAAAAACACTCTGGGATAGTTGGATTGATAGATAAGTCTAGGAGACCGAGTCTTTTACATACAACACCATGCTATAACATTTTATTACAACTCCCCCAAGGGGATATGGACATGTGGTACAAGAAAATTAAAAAAAAAATCCTAGAAGAAGGCTGAAAGACTCCTGGACTCTAAATAATGAACAATGGTGTTTTTCATCTCATTCGGATTACTTGATACCACCAACTAAGTATGAATTAGTGGGTAACACCACCTGCATTGCACTATTTCCTCTGGTAAGGTAGAGGAACCAACTCCCAAGTTTCATTGTCTTGCAAAGAATTGAACTCTTCTTGCATGGATGATTTCCATCTTGGATCATGTGACGCTTCTTCATATGACTGTGGATAAGATCCAACCATCAAGAAAATACCTCTTTGGAAGATTCGAATCACAAGTGGAGAATGCATTATGAAACTGAGATCTAGTCTTCCTAGTGTCTAATGTATCTCCTCAAGATCAACAGCTGCTTGTATGGTTTTCTCAACACATTTTGTCCTTGTGGGAGAGTCAAGATCTATATGCATGTTATCATCCTCATCTTCCATAACAAAATAAAAAAAATCAGAAATGAAAACATCACTTACATCATCATTGAGTGGAGGGTGTGAGCATTCCCCCTCTACTAGTTCAACCTCTTGTATAGGATCTCCTTCGAACTAAGAATTCAAATTTCCCATGTATGCCACCAAGTGAACTCAAATTGATAAGATATTAGTTGAGTCTTAGTTATGATAAAAAAAAGTTGAGTTAATTAAGGATTCAACTCCTTAATTTATGCAAGTGATTGTTGAATATGACACTGATGGAGTTACATTCAGCCACATGCAATTCCATTTAGTTACGTTCAGTTCAATCAGTAAACAACTCAATTAGAGGCAGTTAAACTCAGTGAATTAATGGAGGCACATATCTTCATTGTGGGAGTTAAGTATGAAGTGCCAACTTGGAACCTAGTCTGCGGGGGGTGCATGGTTGAGGATGAGATGGTGTTCCCAGTGTTAACAAGTTACCAAAGAATGCAAATATTCACTACCTCCTTTGTATGAAAAAAATTGGCTTATTATTAAAGTGCTATGCACTTGGCAAGACCAATATAGTGTTCCATTTGATCACTCCTCCCTTGTGCTCTCTGATCAGGCAATCTGCTATTGTGTTGTAATCATTCTCTGCTGATTATCAATCACACTCTAAGATTATTTAGTGGGTATTTTATCCTCCGAATCTGTGGAGGGTTTTCCTAGGGTATATCATGTGTTCTATGGTTTGATTTATTCATGTCTTTGGATTATTGATGAGATCTATCTGCACTGTAATTGTGGATTAAAGTTTTAAAGTTCAAGTTTCTTCATATTTTCTCAAACACTAACATGGTATCAAAGCGAGGGCATGCAGAAGCTTAGTTTTGTGCAAACACTCTAAGCCTCTGTAGATCTTGAAGCATTGAACAAGACCTTGAAGCAATGACATCAATATATGTCCAACCGAAAGATCGACTCGAAGGATCATCCAAACTTCAACACATGAAAGGCAAGGGTGTTAAGAATTCTTGAGGAGCATGATCTATATTTCTACGTGACCTTAATGAGTGAGGAGTATTTATCTAATGTAGGGAAAATTAAAGAGCAAGTCAATATGCACAATTTTCATCACTTTTTAGGAGACAAATTTCGTGGAGACATTATGACCAATTTGTGAGGAATCAGAAAAATGGTTGAAAACCCACTTCCCAAATGGGATGATTTATCCTACTACAAAAGATATTTCAAAATTTCGTAATTTTTTGAGAGATACGTTAAGGTCTTTGAAGATGAAATTTTTCAGAATTCGTGTTATGGTCATTTTTCCAAAACTAGATGAATTGGTTGAAGGACCAAGGGATTTATGGATACGATATTATCCTTCTACAATAGATCTTGTGTGTAGTGAGATCCTAACTCATTCAAAGAAGAGTATGATGATCACCGGAAGAAATTTTCCTTAAGAAGAGAATTCACTCGAGGTTACATGGGATCTAGTTTCTCAATGCAGAGATTCACTACCTCCTGCATGCACTCAAATTTGCAAAGTGATCAAGATTGATGGACTCCAGTAATCTCTACAAGGAAGTAGAGATCAAGAGGGAGCATGCAAAACAATAAAATATAAGTACTTGCAATTTTATTATATGTTATTTATATCTATATGTTTTTTAATGTTTTCATTACATACATATAGAGATCTGTATTCCCGAGATTAGGAATTGTGAGCATATATGTTGATTGTCTTTCCTTTATTTTCAAATAAACAAAATTCATATGATATGAATATAAAGAATGCATGACTGTTTCATAAGATATGAACATAGACCTACATGATTGTTTCACAAGATATGAATAATGTATGATTGTTCATAATTATATAAATATAGAGTTGCACGATTGATTCATGAGATATGAATGTTATGCTTGTTCATAAAGATATGAATATAAAGCTGCATTGATTCATGAGATATGAATGTTATGATTGTTAATAAAGATATGAATATAGAGTTGCATGATTATTATGTTTGGTTGCATGGTTATTTGATTATCATATGCTTTAATAAAATCAGATTTGTTTTATTACAATCTACATTCCTAGACTTGGAATTGTGTTTAGCATATACATTGTTTTTTCTTTCTTTATTGGCATCTTATCAATCTCATTAGTCCATTTTTTGTGAGATGATATAGGATTGGTATAAGACTTATGTAGGGCTTATATATACTCATATAGGAATGATATAAGGCTGAAAATATCCATCGTAATACATGATATTTAGGGTTGCACGATTGTTTCATAAACTGTGAACATAGGACTACATGATTGGTCAGATAGACGGCTACATGATTACCTCATGAGATATGAACATAGGGTTGTATATTTCTTTTATAAAATGAATTTTTGGATTGATATAGGACTTATATAGGGTTGAATATCAGTACATAAGATTATAATGGGTTATGATAAACCGGCTGGTCAATATCTGTACATAACTAGGTGAATCTTTATCAGTTTGTCGAGAGTATTTCATGTGAATAAGATTCATGACTACGAAATGGTTTTAACCATTAGAATAATTTGTCTTGTAAGGAAAATTAATATTCCCTTACCTACAAGTAAAGAAGGACATGAATGTAGAGTTATTCGATGGCTGAGCCTGGAAGATAATAGTTTGGGAGGTTCCTATGTCTCTTGGGAAGCATACAAAATAGATGGCTTAATTCTATTCTGATAGATGTGAAGACTCCTGAAGATATTTTATCTTATTTACATTCATGTGTTAAAGAAGAGCTTTATATATATTGAGCATAAGTATTCGTAATGGAGGACCCGTATTATGTTTCTCACATTCACATGGTGAAAGGGAGTAGCAAGACTCGCTAGCTCCTGAAGAACCAGTGTAACTGGTTGATGTACCTCCAGATAAACATGAAAGTTTATTTCATATTTGGAGGATATCAGGTCAGTTGAGATGTATTTGGTTAGTCCCAAGTCTTAGGATCTATTATATGCTTTACAATCTATACATACACATGCACATAGCATGTGGTGTGGTACCTACTTGGTACACGTGTATTTGGACTCATATATGTCTTGGTCAGTTAAACAGAGTTTCAAAGATATATGAATTTTGACAAGTATAGTGATCGAGGAAAGATCACATATGTTGAAAAGCAGTAAATCTTTATGAGGTTTCTAGTCAATTATATCCGAGACATGGTACATATCCATATATGAGTAGAATTGCCAACATTATTACTAAGCCTCTGTTTGGAACAAGCTTGGTATAGTACATAAAAACTCCTCTAGTTGAAGAGGGAGTATTTATGTGTCTTCACAGGAAGTAGCATATAAAGTTTCCACCAGTTAGTCATGGTACATGAATCAGGAAGCGAAGGGCTGCGATATCTTGTGGAGAGAATCCACATGAGCAAAGACATAGTCAAAGTCTCAGAGACTATTGATACTCAAAGAAGAGTTATAGTCTGGATTGTTAGAGAAAAATTAAACCTCTTCGAGAGGTAGTTGGGGTGCTGCAATATAAAGGGAAGGATCACTGAGAAAGTGATCATGACTTGAATAACATCACAGAGAATAACAAGCTCACATAGACCTTCTCCAGATAACAAAAGATTCAACAAGTCAACAAATGTTTAAGAGTGAAAATAAAAGATAAGACTTCCTTTATGCATGTTATTACACATTTGTTGTATAATGTTGTATGTGATGGATTTAAAATCCATGCTTTCCAATTTAGAGAAAATTTATCCTGGATTGAATCTAGATGATGCTACTATGTGTAGGTAGTTGGTTGGTCTTTGAGCATACCTATTGTATTTTATGCTTACTACTAAGAATATGTTGAGTACCTTTGAGGTAAATTATAATAGGATCCTTAATGTATTTTATACATAACAAACCTATTATATGATTGTTCTATCCAACTATTGTTTTAGCTTGAGATAAATGATGTAATTTGAGGCTAGTACTACAAAAGCTAAGTGTATTGTGACTAGGAATACATAAGAAATATGTATGAAAGAGAGTACTACAGAAGAAAAATGTGTTTTGCGGATAATACCACATGCTGAGGAGTAGTGTAGCTTGGTAATCTACCTACTAGGGTGAAAGACTTGAGCCTACAATCATGAGGTGTTAATAGTCAAGCTTTCTGGAAAACCCTATATGTGTGTTATGATAAAACACATTGAGATGAAGTTTTACTTCATTGAAGTCATGGCCATGTAAAATGAATTCCAGTACATAAATATTGATGAGTATATTGCAAATTTGTGACAAGCCTCTATCTGTGACGAAATTATGACACTTATGAGATAAGATTGGTATGGCAGGAAATTCATGGTATGGCAAAGAATGATTCCCTCAGGGAGTGTTGAGATTACAACATCAGTAGTCATTCTCCAGTATTTGTGAGTAATATCAAGACAATAGACTTGTGAGTAATATCAATCCCTACAAATATCATCATATGATTGAGGTGGTGATGTTGTAAAGCTTGTGAGTAATATCAAGACAACATACTTGTGAGTAATATCAAGTTCTACAAATATCCTCAAGTTATGAGGTGGTGTAATTTATTGTGTAAAGTGGATATACTATGTGATGTATGGATAATCATGGTAAATAGGTGCTACAAGTCTCCTTTAGGGATTAAGTATCCCTAGAGTGATTTACTTTAGCATGTCACTATATGACCCGAGGTAATACATATGATCATAGGTTCAGAAACAATATTATGAGTATGATATGATATAGAATTAATGAAAACACATATGGACTATGCAAAGAAAAATAATATGAGCATAGAGATGGATAGAGAATTCGAATTGCCCATGTATGCCACCAAGTGAAATCGAATTGATAAGACATCAATTGAGTCTTAGTTATGATAAACAAAGTTCAATTAATTAAGGAATCAACTCCTTAATTTATGCAGGTGATTGTTGAAGATGACACTGATGGAGTTACATTCAATTTTGTTCAGTTACATTCAATTTTGTTCACTTTCATTCAGTTCTATTAAGTTTCATTCAGTTATGTTCAATTGCATTCAATTATGTTCTGTTACATTCAGTTCCATTCAGTTACATGCAGTTCCATTTAGTTTAGTTCAGTTCAATCAGTCAACAACTTAGTTAGAGGTAATTAAACTTAGTGAAGTAATCGAGGGCGCATATCTTCATTATGGGAGTTAAGTATCAAGTACCAACTTGGCGCCTAGTCTGTTGGGGGTGTATGGTCGAATATGAGACAGTGTTCTAAATGTTAACAAGTTACCGAGGCATGCAAATATTCTCTACCTCCTTTGTATGACTGAATTTGGCTTGTTATTAAAGTGCTATGAGCTTGGAAAGACCAATACATTGTTCCATTTGATCTCTACTCTCTTGTGCTCTCTGATCATACAATCTGCTATTGTGTTGTGATCATTCTCTGTTGATTATCAATCATACTCTAAGATTGTTTGATGGGTTTTTATCCTTCGAATCAGTGGAGGGGATTCCCAGGGTATATCATGTGTTCTATGGTTTGATTTATTGATGTCTTTGGATTATTGATGAGATTTATCTGCACTGTAACCGTGAATTAAAGTTTTAAAGTTCAAGTTTCTTCATATTTTCTCAAACACTAACAGTTGCTTCATCCTCTCACTTTCCCATGCTTGTATTCTTGCTTGTTTTCTACCATGCTTCTTTTGTACCTGCATCCAACCTTATTATTGAGGTCCATATAAAAAAGAATCCATATACCGAATTACATGGGTCCTCAGCCACTGTAACCACCAGTTCTCTAGGAATTCTCTTCACATACATGGTTCATCAATCTTGGTCCCAACAGTAACATTAAACCATCTCACATTCCTTCTGCTATCGAAGACTCAACCTATTCGATCCACATCAAGCTAAGATACGAGTACACCTTCCACCCTCGTACCTACCCAATGGCTCATTCCACACTTGATTCAATATCCCTTCTCTGCACATAAGAGGGATACCTTGTTCTTCTAGCACCCAAGAAATTTACATTCTAACGAGGAACCCAAAATACTGCCAGGGTGTCGGGTACCACCGAACATGCACCCCAAAATTAATTAAAAAAACCAAGTATAACACAATGAGCACAACTATATGACAAACCATGGATCTGATACCAATTATTAGGATTTAAATGAGCATACATATAATCAATTGCAAGAGAAAAAAAATAGACAAGCAACAGTCACATAGACACAACCATTTACCCTGGAAAACCCCATGCGGGGAAAAACCAACACAAATGAAGATCTTCATTACCTTATCCAAACTGGAGACACCAAGCCAAGTAAGCTAGAAACCACTCACCTCTAGGTCGTTTTACAATGGAGCCTCCTCAAGCCTTATAAAGCTTATATATATGCAATACCACGGGACACTAATACCATGGAAAATACCGTGGGCTACAAAAAAAAATGTGCCCAAAAACAATGTGCTAGATCTGAACCACCTTTGATTCATTCCCGAGTCAAGGTTAACCCTAACAGTTCAGGAATAGGTGTCTATGTTGCGGATTTGCACAAATTTATCCTCATATGAAAATAGAGGATATGAAATCAAGTTGTGGAATTAAATACCATGATAGGTACGGGGGAGACAAGTGTACCCATATGCTAGCTTGATGTAGACCAAAGAAATTTAATCTTTGGTTAAATGGGGGAATGTGTGAGGTAATATCAGATTGTGAGTTGGTTATGACCTAAAAAAATTTTGATGTGTTGATTAACCACATAGTTGAAAATCATTTCTAGAGAACTGGCGAGTACAACGACTGGAAGCCTATGTATCTCGGTAGATGGATTTTTTTTATATGGACATCATTGTTCAGTGTTATGCATGTTACAAAAGAACGGAGCCAAAAGTTTGAGGATGAAGCCCATAGTGAAGACAACCCAAGTAAGTGTGTGCAATGAAGATTTGTTTCCCTATCACAAGGTTTGTGGTCATCGCGAACCACTTGTGTACAAGATTCATTGTCAACCAAAACCACTTGTTGTGACATATGAAATTTTGTGGTAAGTCGAAACCACTAGAGAATTGTGATGGTTAGGGGTAAGTCGCAAAATATCAAGGTGATGTATGATGAGGGGATTATAGTTAAGTAAATCAACACACCATTGTCAAGACACGACAACCAGATGAGAACATGACTCATATAAGAACCAAGACAACAAAAAAAGCATAGCAAGCAAAGTGAACAAGCACATTGAACAAGAACAAGAATTAAAGATACAAACAACAAGTATTTGTTAAGGGGGAGTGTTAGAATGTAACTAATACTTGTTGAGTGTATAGAAGAAGCAATGAGATCCCTAGATCTATGATCTAGATCAATGGCTAAGAATTTTTGAGCATTGTATAAATACCTGTATGTTGTTAACAATGAACCAATCATGCAAGTTTCAATTTACTCTCTCTCATTATGTTTCTCAATACATATGATCTTTGTGTGTGTTGTATGTGAACTAGGTAAGTCAGAAACATAATGAAAAGGGTTTTCATGAATGCCTATGCTCTTTGTCATGTCCTTTGTGTGAACTTGGTACACCAGAAACAAAGAAAAGCTTTAATATGTCGGGAAAGATAACTAATATCTAACCCAAGTTTGAGAAGTTTTGGTTCCAAAATTTTGTTTGATGTTTGTGTGTCATTGTGTTAAAGTATCTTCTAGGCCAAAAATAATGTGTTGTTGGAAGACACTTTTTCCAACAACAACAACAAAAATGACACGCATAACTCCACAATCCTCCTTTGTAACATTTTGTTGACTTAACCAAACTCCATATAAAAACAATAGGGATTCAACCCAAGAAAGAGGTCCAATTAGACTATTTTCTATTTGGAATGGAAAACCCCACCAATTTGATGGCCTTATTACCTTTTAATGAAATTTAAGTTTATTTTATTTTTAAAAGGTAAATTTATTCACTATAAAGAAAATTCCCTGTAGAGAAGGTTATAGCAGGGGTTTTTAGTTTAACAAGATTGAGAAAAATTGTCAAAAAACATCCACTACAACCTCTGCCAATGGTAGCAGATTTTTTTAAAGAGGTTCTTACAGATATATCTTATAACTAAGAAAGCTCGAATGTTGGAGGTTTTAGCGGATGTTGATGTACTTTATTGAAAAATAATGCACCGATGCGTATATAACTTAAACACATTGGTGCTGGAATATATAACTATTATGCATCAGTGCACTCAAATAGATCATGCAACAAAAACCACCAAATTTCAATGTCGCACCAATGATTATGTACAACATAAATGCACCAGGAGGATATTTTGCATTATATGCACTGGAAGCCCTCAATATTTTAAAGCATTTACGGTGCGGTCTGTTTATAATAGCACCCCGGTTCCTTTCATCATAATAAGCACCGATGCGTACAAACTGTTAAAATATTCTGGTGCATTTAAACAAATCAAATGCATTGTCATGATTAATTGCAAAAAGTACCGATGCATAAAAACTCTAAAAAATCTGGGTGCATATAAACAATTAAAAAGCACTCGATGCGATTAACAAACAAGAACGCACCGGTAAATGTGACCAAGACAGAGATTTTTTTTTTCAAATTTAATGATATGTTTAATTTACATTGGAGTACCGAGCAGGAAGTTTATATAAATGCACTGATGCGTATAATTTGAAAAACCACACCAGTGCGATATAAATTACCAAAAGCACTGAAAATGATTATTTGAACAGTGACTACTGGCATTGCAGTGAAATATCTATATTATATTTTTTTGTTTTTTATACTCCATTATTCATCAGAAATTGAAATATTTTTTTTATATTACTATTTATTTCAATTTTAATTATTGTGTTTGTTTGGATTAATTTCTTATATCTAGCATCTACTGTAATATTTAATCATGCATACATTTAATTACCAATGTACCATTTCACATGTAACATTTGACAATGCAATAGAATAAAAATATTTATTTTATTATATATCAATAAGAGGGCATTTGTTATACAAACTCGGACAACATAGATATAACAACAATCAAAATGTCAACATGTATGTAATTGTTATACTTATTGGTAACTCATTGTCTTTCAATTCAGACACTATTTCCATTACATTATACAAAATGTATAATTTTCACAGACAATTCTTTCAAAATATACATTAGCTTGCATTGACATAAAAAATAAATATGGATAATCATTCTTCGCTGGAACTGTCATCAATGCTTGAGCCACTTGCATTAGTTTGGTGATTTTACTGAATGTTTTATTGATTAACTTGATTGTTTTCCTCTTCTTCAGCTTCCATCTACAAACATAAAAATAAATTGTACTAAGTATATCTACATTGCTGGGAATAATAAAAAATAAAATAGAAAATATACATGAATGTAAATGAAATAATGATGCACCACAGAAAGAATTGAGTCATGAATGTGTTGCAGCTGCAACTATTTTCCCAAATTTTTAAAATTTTGGACCCTCCTTTTAATTTTATCTTGCTCGGGTTGTTGAACTCTATTGTTCCTCTGCTACATTTTTGAATTTTTGAGTTTGATTTGAGGAAAACTGTTTTCCTTCATTTCGGAAGTTGAATGATCTAAAAATGCCTTTGTCTAGCTAATGCTTTTGACTTTGGAACCTTAAGTTTTGAGTTGAAAATGATTTCTTTTTTTGCTGTCGGAAGTCTATTGAACAGTAAATCGGGGCTGTAGTTCTGTACGCATCCGCCGTTGCGGAAGCTAACTGATGGACGTCCCAATGGAAAGTCATGTTTTCCACCAATGGGTTTTTATCTCCTTCGTTTATTTTTCAATTTTTTTTTTGACTTTCGGCGTTTTTGTTTTATCACGGTCGAAGCATTAGTATCTTGCGTTGCCGCCGTTTCGGATGGCAGTTAGCAAGCACCCCAACAGAAAGCCCATATCCTTGCCAAATACGAGGTTTTTTTCTTTTAATTGATTTGCTTTCTTTTCACCATTGAAACATTGTTTGACAGTTGATCAGAGGGCTAGTCCTTTGTGTTGCAAACACAGTAGCATCATTGAGCTTTGAGTCGTCGATACGTAGTCATTAGTTGTTTCGATTGTAGGAATTTTTGTGTTTTGCTGGGTCCGCAATCAATTTGTCATCCGTCGTTGCGGCTGTGTAGTACACTATCTCTCCAACGTTTAGTTGGTTTATCTGTCAACACATTACTAGTTAGTCCTCCGAGCCTCCTTTCGCTGATGTTTTCAGTTGGTTGTAGAGCCCATAGTTTGTCCGTCGCTCGCCGTTGCGGCTCCTTAATGAACTAATCGTCCGATGCTATTAGTGGTTTCGACCGCTGATTGAGGTATGTCCCGCCGTATTTTTCACTGGAAGGTATATATATATTGGGGTAGGGTATTTGTTTATTATTATCCTGGTTGAAAACTCGCGTTTACTCTGTCCCTGTCGAGTCAAACTGTACCAACGTGCTTAGCTGTCGATATTTCGTTTGTTTGGAGCGCTGCCGTGGAAGTTTCGGACCTTCCTGTCGACTGCACAACTTGCTTGCAAGGTAGGCCAACCATGGTTTCTCCTTCCTCTTGATTTTATTGGTCATTTTGGAAACCAGGGTCTTCCCTTGGCTAGTTTTTTCCTGCCATTGTGTAGTTAGCCGTCCAAAATGAATTTTGATCCTTGCAGCGTAAGGAATCAGTTAACTTGACAGTTTTGGTGGTGGGGTTTTTCTTGAGCCTGTTTTTGAGCCGTTATGGAAGCTCAATCCCGGTCTGAAGGTTTAGGTAGTTGGTGTAGAGAAGCATTACGCTGTCTGCACCGACTTTTGTGGGGTAGTTTATGGCCGTCCGGGGGGAGTTTCATTTTTCATGGGCGTTGACCCTAGTTTCGTGGAACGATGAGGGGGTTTTCAACATTTTGGCTGAGCTAAGTATTTCTGCATTTTTTACAATTAATTGGGTGGTTCATGTTATGCAAAGAGTTTGAATGTAGTTCGGTGTAAGTGATGCATTTGCTATCAGGGTCATGTTTTAGTTGCAGACAGACTTAGAAGTTTCAGACCCAGCTTTCAAAACTTCCTTTTACCTGTTATTTTCTATTATGCATTAATATTCTGATAGTTATTTGAGAATGCATATGGAAGAGGTAAATGGTTTGATACAGTTTTCTTCTTTCTTAGAACACTAACTAAAATCTCCAATAGTCTAAGAACATGTTTGGTTTATGCCAGGTTAACCATTGCAAAGGAGATATGTTTAAAAGACAAAAGAAGAAGGCTCATGTTGCAGAGGGAGAACCAGATGTGGAAATCATCACCAAGGTGGAGTACATTTATGAAGATACTAGAGCCACCACTGGAGTAGAGCTAGATTACAAGTGGGGTGAAATATATCGGATGATTGCAAATCAAAATGTGCCTGATGCAGGGTTCGAAGAACTGACTATATATGGAAACATCGAGAAATCTGCTCTTATGAAAGTGGCCACAAGACGTGAGTTGTTCCCGTGCTCAGAAGTGATTGGTTGGATTCTGCCAAGGGCAGATGTAACTACTATGATCCTGGAAAACACTACCAAATAGGGCTATGCAGCATATAGTCCTGCTTATGTCTCAATGGCATATCACCTACCTCCTGCTGAAGTCTACTTAACCGAAAGTTGGTTGAAAGAGATAAATTTGGACCTGGTTGAAATAGTCAAAAGGATGATGATACCTGGGAAGAACTTTCAAACCAGGCCATCAGGGGAGTATGAAACAACCACACTCTAGACCCCTTATAGGTTTATAACACTGATGCTAAATAGAGTTTTCAGGACATCTCATGGTAAAAGTTTCAAATTGGGATGGATACCCATTATTTTCCATGTGGCCACTCAGGGGACTATATTCAACTGGGAAAACACAGTGTCCAATAGCCTCTCAGCTTGCATATCTTCAGCTTTGGGAGGGGTGTCACAGAAAAATTCAGAGTTCTACATGAGCTCTATCTTAGTGGACTGTATATTATGTACACAATGATTTCCAGCCTTGAGGTGTAATTGGGATAGGGACAGAACCCCTGTATACACTGCATACAAACTATTTTGGGCACACAAATATTATAGCCACTACAAAGAGATATGTGAACATTTCATTATGCCTTTGTACACTTTAATCTTCTTGACAGAATGCAACTGCATGTTCAAGGAGGCATTCAAGGTTATTGAAGAATATGGAAGTTATTATCTGACTGACGAGGGGATGTATATTATAATGTATGGTGGCTCTAGGGCACCTTCTCTACTCCCCAGATATACCACTGATTATGTGTTACATAAGGAAGCGGTCAAACAGGTATACATTGATGGTGTTGGAAGCTTCTTGTTCGAACATAAGAAGGCAACATATCCTGCCATACCTTTAAGGCTGGGAGTTATAAGTTTACAAAAGTTAAACAGACTGCAGAATTCGTGCAGGAACTGGAGCACTTTCATTTTGGTGAAATGAACTTCCACAGGAATGAGTCCCAAAATAAAGTTGCAGAGCATTGCAAAGAAGTAAATGTTCATTTTGAATACACAATTTTCTGGGACAAGGATGAAGAAATCTTCAGAAATGTAAAGAATATGACTGCATTGAAGAAGAGATTTAAACAAAAGATCACCATTGTGGGCGGTAAGGGCAAAATCACAAAGAAGGAAACTAAAGAAGAAGAGGCCAGAAAAAGAGAAGAAGATGCTAGAAGACTAGCACAAGAGGCAGAAGGTTGGCTAAAGCATGAAGAGGAGGAAAGAAAGAAGAAGGAAGATACATAGATAAAGAAAAAACAAGAAGAAAGTGAGGGTCAGAGGTTAACAAGATCACAAACAAACCAACAAACTACTGAACAGGTATATGCACAAGGGGCACATGATCAGACAGATCAAAGGCATGGACAGGATAATCCCGATCTTCAGGAGCCTGCTGCAACTTCTGGAAGCAATCAAGAACAAGTTGTTTTTTTTTTTTTTTCTGGATTTAATTTGATACCTTTTATGCAGAAATAAGGAGAAGAGGTCCCTGATCTTAGCACTATATTCTATGACAAGGAGAAGAAGAGGATTGTCAAAAGAACTGAAAGAAAGATTGAAACAGGAGGACAATCAGGTAAGATGATAACTGATAAAACTTTGTTGTATGGCACAGATGCGGATCCAAGATTAACAGCAAGAGCTGGGGTGTCATTAACCAAAGCTACAGAAGATAATGTAGGTAGACTGATGACAGATCTGGAGCAATCAAGAAAGAATGCAGCTCAGTTAAAAGAAACATTGAAGAAAGAAAGAGATGAAGGCCACAAGCTGAAGAGAAAATTTGAGGACATGGAAAATGAGGTGAAGACTTCAAAGGTAGAGCTCCAGACTCTGCAGGCAAATAAGATGACTTTAGAAATTGCTGGAGAGAAAAATTCTTAGAACAGTTTGGCATAATTACAGAGGCTACAACTAGAGTATCAGGTGTTGAAGACAGAGAAAAATGACCTCAAAGTATCATATGAGACTCTGAGTGCAGAAAAGGACCAGCTACAAAGCAAAATTGCTGAGTTGGAGGCACAAAAGGCCACCATAGAAGAAGGAGAAAAGCAATATCAAGTGCAGATAACAAGTTTTGAGGGACAGGTTGCTTCATTGACAGCATCACTTACGGATGCCAGTGAACAAAAAAATGATATCCAGCCTTTGAAGGAGCATGTCCTAGCTCAACGAAGAAGAATTCACCAACTGCAAATGTGTATTGAAGAAGAAAGATGTAAAATCTTACAGATAGATAGCAAGTTGGAAGAAATATTGGACACTACTTCATATTTTGTAGATAGATCTCAGGATATTTTGGAAGTCCTGGTTGGTAGGATAGTGTGGATAGAAACCAATGAAGAAACCCCTACAGAACTACCAACTAAAGATTGACATAGCTTAAAGCAGGATTACGACTTATTAGAGTTTGCAATAAATATTGCAGAGGAATTCAAGAAGACAGTGAAGAAAATGAGAGGAGCCTGTGCTGAATACTGCAGAAGAGTGCTGGTCACCTACAACAGATGCCAAGTTGTTGCAGAACAAATACTGGATGCAATACCAGAACATGAGCTGTTCATAGAACAACTACAGAGCAGTTACCAGGAAGATGAGTAGAAGATTCAACAAGTCAAGGATCTAGATGAGCAGATCGTGAAGAATGCAGTAGCTCATGCAGCAGTTAGCATCCATTTACTTGAATATCAGCTACGCTTGAGTCCAGCAAGAATAGAGGTGGTTAAGAATCAGGCTGCAAAGTATGAGATCAACATCCATTTTCTTGAACCCTCAGTTTTTTAAAGCATAGCAGCAGAGGCCTAGGCGTGGAAAAAGTTTATTAATGATCAAGCGGGTCCCTCTTGATAAAAGTGCTCTATTAAATTTTGTTTAAATGTAATATATCATATAATGTATGAGCACTCACTATAGGACAATTTTTTTTTGGATTGAAACGTTAGGGAAGCCCAAAAGTCATTTTGGGGCAATCCAAAAGTTTTGCCTTTTTGTATAAATAAAGGAGAGTTAGATAGAGATAAAGGACTTTTTCCCAGATAGATTTGTGAGAGTATGTTGTAAGAAGAACTATTTTCTTTTGCAATAAAGAATCACAAGTTGCCTGTTGGAGAAAGCTTGGTGGAATGTTTCAAATGTTGTGCTATGGATTTGTTGAATGTGAACTATTTCGTTTTCAGCTGTTGTCCATTAATTTTGAGATCGTTCTAACTCTTTGAACCTATGTTCTTGTTATGAATGCGCTCTATTTTATTCTATGAAATTTCCACTGTGGGTAATGAAGGCTTTTCATAAACAATAAGCTATCTTGTTGTTCATATATCTATTAATGTTCATGTGTTTTGAAATAAGTAACAACTATTTGTGATTTTTCTTAATGCATGCACAGAAATACATTACTCATTGATAAATGATAATCTTGCTCCCTAGGGATAGGTTAGATAGTTAGTTTTAGTTTCTTGCTGTGTGTGATTTAGATGCAAGAGATTTAAGACGAGAGGTAAGAACCTGCGCATCACATTGTGACCACTCCTCGTATTCTCTATCAATCTGCATTCTTAGATAGGCACTTGCATATCATACTTAAATTCAAAAAACTAAAAATACACACGATGGACCGGGCCGTAACAGGTAAAACCTTGTATTTTGTTACTTGAACTACGGTAGCCAGACTGTAAACTGAACGAATTCCCCATACCAAACAGTAACGGGCTAGTTGGGAACATTTACTGGGGAGAATCCCTAACTGTTGTTGCCTGCGATTTTCCAGGCCTCAATAGAATGATACACATTCTTTCAAAACCAAATCTCATGCCTTCTATCAATAAGCCTTCTATTGGCTCCACTCCATACTTTATTTCCTACAAGATTTATATCCCTTCACAAACCATAGATTTAATATAAATGATTTTTTTATTATAATAATTATAAAAGGAGAGAAGCAAAACAAAATAGATACTTACAAATTCCATAATTAATTTTTGATACGCCAACATATACTCACAACCCTTGCTTAACCCAATGTCAATTAATTCTTTTGATGACTCCTCTTTGTATGTTAATACATGTTTTAAGACATCCAAGTATGTCCAATGAAAGAAAGAAAAAAATATCACAGCTACTATGAAATATTAATTTCTTATAAAGAAATCACAAATACTCACAAACTTTGCTATCAACCCCTTTTTTCCTTGTCATCTTGTCATGTGTGCTGCATGAGTTCCATTTTCTTTTCTTTTCTGCAACAAAACAATTAAAGATTAATGTTTAATGTTTAATTAATTAATAATATGTACATTAATCCCAAAATCAATGATTCCAAACATTTAAAGCACATTGCTTTTGAGATGGATCTTCCTATGATGCAATTATGTCTATTTCTTTGACCATCTCCTTGTACATATTTTTGGACATCCATACTGACACATTTCACATATCACCTTGTTCATCCCTTGGGGTTTTCATAATCTTCCTGGAAATGTAAAATGGCATCAAACTATTTTTTTATTGACATGAAAAATAAATATAACATAATTAAAAGTATTAAAGGAATGATGCTTTCTAGTAGTTATAGATACATATTCTACATAAACATGTTAGGAATATTACTTTTTGAACAATTATTTTTTTTTTGTATTTTTTTGCTATTGCAAGTTCAACAGGTCTCATTGACCATTTCTCTGGATACACATCTTGTAGTTTACATAAGACCCGATTCTTCGAATCATTTGATTGATTTCTGTATTGTAAGTGAGAAATACATATATATGTTCTTTCCACTATATCCCTCATAGGATTATAAAAGTATTTCCCCCTTCTATTAACTTCTAGCACCACCCTAAATGTGCTAAGGACCAATCTATCATCATTCGCATCTTCCATAAAAAAATTTCTTATGATGGCATTCATTTTTGTTATTGTCAGTCCCTGCATAACATTCAACATATGTGAATTAGATTGTTTGAAACATATTAGTGAATATTCTTAAGTATTGTATTACTTAAATTGGAAGAAATAATTCATATCGACTTATTTTTTATTCACCTAATTCATTTCTATGCAACTTTTCCATCAAGGTTTTATACTCTTCTGGACTTAGATTGGTAAGCACCTTATCGAGATTTCTAATTTTTTTGCTTTGGATGTCACATATTAACCAATACATACTAGTTAAAATTACAAATAATTCAAACAAATGAATTTAAATACATAAATTAAAAAGCACTTGTCTTCTTTGTAATTCTATATGTTGACTAAAATTGTTGTTCATTGAACTCATACCATGCATTTACTATAAATAAACAATATAGACCATTAAATACAAAAACTATTAATACATCACACAAATAAATTACAGAACTTGAAAATAGAAATAAGTCTTATATCAATGCACTAAAATACATAAAATGACCTAGTGTGTTATGTACAAAAATGCATCGATGTGTTATTTAAATGAAGGTGCACCATAAACAAAAAAAAAATTAGCTTTTCAGGATAATAAAAAAGTTGTGTCTGGTGTGCTACTATTATAAACGTACCGGTATGTTAATGCGAGATTGTGGCACTAGGAACCGAGAAATGATTTCTACGTTTTTTGACAACAAATATACTGTCATGCATGTCATTACCAGTGCACTATTACTTCAAACGCACCAGTGTATTATGGTTATATAAACACATAAAAAATGATGCCTACATTTTTTTAATAAAAAAAATCTTGACAAGGACGACATGGTTACAGACCCAAAAAGTGGCCCCATCTCACCCTTCGCTTTCTATATATAATCACAAGCTCATAAACTCTAAATTCCCTAGAAGGAAAAATCGTAATTGTGTAACAATAGAGGGATTTAAACCCTAATATTAAATTTTGTAGCCACAAAAAACAAAAAGAAGGAGCGATAAAATAAGTGTTGCAACATTGAAGGTAACTATGATTTCTTTTTTCTTTCTAAATCTAGTTAGAATCTAAATAGGATAATAAGATCTATAGTAATATTTTATATACTTGAAATTTCTACTATGTAGGGTTTTGTTAGATTCACCATACTTAACAAATCTCTATCCTCAGAATAATTTGGTTGCTTCAAACTCCATCCACGTAAGTCTCTCTTCCAAAACTCTCCCCTCCAAAGTTTGACAAAAGAATGATTAATGTTTAGGTTTTTTGCTTTTAAACACCTTTTAGAATTAGTTTTCGAAATTAAAATTGCTGCCCTGTTTTCAGTTTAGGGAAAAAATAACTTGTGTAATTTTTTTTAATTTTTAATTTTTAATTTTCGGCATTCTAGTGCACTTCTAATTCAAATCAAAGCAAAGCACCGGTGTATATATAAATACAAAGCACTAGGAAGTATTTAGTAAATCATATTGTGGTACATGTGAAATTGGAACACAATGGTGTGTATGTATTTAGTTGACTCATCGATATGAATTATTTCACAAAATGCATCGATAAATATCCACTACCAAATGTAGCGGATATTTTATTCTATAGAGGGTTTTGCGGATGCTTATGTACGATGTATTTGTTGTTACAATGCATCAATGCGTGTTTATTTGATTAAACACACCATTTTAATTTGGTTATCCTATGGTTTGATGTGTCAGCTTAAAATTATATATTAATCTCAAATATTCTTTTAGTATTCAAGCACACCAATTACAATATTTGATAGTATATATATGTTGCTTAAACTCACCTTATTATTACAAAATGGTTTCCAAACTATATTGGAAGTTGTTAGATTGTGATATAGTTCTTAAAAATATCTTAGGACTGTAGAGACATATGTGAGACAAATATTGATTGCTGATTTGGCTCAAATACAAGGAGAAGAGGTTATAGTATCAAATGGCCAATTCTTCAAATTTTAGATAATTCCATCTTGTTCAAATTTCAAGGAGTTATCCCTTTGCATCTCTAGTAAGTTCAAGTTTTATTTATATTTTGACTATTTATTTGAATTTATGTTACTTATCCATGTGAATCTGAATATTAATTTTATTATATATTGTAAGATCTCGATTCAGGTTTGATTTTTGATGCACAAGATATTACACCAGTTTCTAAACGTTGTAAGCTCTTATCAAGAGCAAAATACCACAAACAATTCTCAGATTAAAATGAGCAACCACTTTACCCTGCCAATTGCAGCATGCCATCGTCAAGTCGTAATATTGGTTTATCGGTGATGATTCATCGTAACTTGGATCTCTTTTATGACACCCCAATATTTGTGGTTGTTCAAAATGTCAAAGGTTGAAGGAGAACCCTCGGTATGTCACACTCACCCACTACACCAATGATATATTACCCAATGTCGATGATCTAATATCCCCTTCTACAGTAAAAAAACCAATAGGTGATAAAGAAAAGACAAGTAGGAACAATTCCCTATGCTCATTTTTGAAAATAACGAAAGTCAAAACAACTATTTCTCATCCTAAATTGAAAAAACCCTCTGCTTATGTTCAATCAACTGAAAATTATAGCGATCCAAAGTATGATATGAATTCCACCCAACACATCTCTACTAGAAGATCTGAAAAGTTACATGAGTTGAGAGAAAAACTGTCCAAGTACACACCGATTCCGTCCAATTGTTGGAGGGTAGCGATGATTTATCCCTTCCTGTGAATTTGCAAAGTAAATATTAACCTTCTTATAACCATTCTTTGTATGGTGCTTGGTCGTATTCTCTACCTATGCTTGATGTTGGAACCAAATTATCCTTCTATGGTAATTGTTTTATGATTTCCAAGTCTAATATAGATGCTGCAAATTTTGGGTTTTTTATCCTTTCACATGTACTCGTTCCTCCCAAATAGTCAGTAGCACTTATTCCATTTTGCGGTCCTATCTATTGTTGGTCATATTACTTGAATATTGTTAAATATAAGCATAACATTTCCATGTATAATATGTGCATGAATGGTTATGTTTCTGGAAACTTTAACATGAAGAACCTATTATATATGGATGGTCGTCCACCCACTCACGGTAACATTGCAGGGTTCATAAAAAGTTCTAGGCGCTCTTTATTTTATGCAAATTGTTCATTTTAGGAACACTTCAATGGCCATGAGTACTTTATGAAAATAAAGTGTCCATATTTGTTGTTGTACATGCAATACATACTTTGTCTCCTAGTGATGAGTTGTTAATAAACTATAACTTCTGTAAATCACCAATCGATCGTTAGAGACACCTTGCATTGGGATTACCCTTAGACATACCCTTCAAGTGTAAGACCGAAAACATCAACTAATTGTATTAGTTAATTTTCAACATGATTCATGTTAATGTATTGCTCAATTTGAATATGTTATTATTATTATAAATTGTTAATTTAATTTAAAAATTGTTTGTTTTATGGCTAAAATAGGGGAATTTTCCTAAACTCCTCATGTGATTCATCAGACACTCAAGGATGTTTGATCACACCAATATCATATGTGTAATTGTCACGCCAAAATCTCACACACATACTCATGGATTGCACTACTTGTACAACTAGCTTGGTTACAACGCTCATGTTTGATTAATCGTATTTGTTAATTTTCTATGGGATTCATGTTAATGTATTGTTTAATTTTCCCAAGGAGTGTAAAATAGGTAGTTAATGGGTGTATTGTTAAGGGTCTCCTTGCATAAGGTCAATGTGAAAATGTAGTGCTCAATTTGAAATTGATGTAAATTTATTGCTCAATCTGAATGTTTGCTTTATAAATTGTTTGCAGCTTAATATTTTCTATTGGAAATTATGATCGTGCTTTTGTAATAATTCTTTTGTATAATGATGGATCAAACCAATTGGATTGTGCTTACTAACATTATCGATTTAATGTTTAATATTTTTGAAATCAAGATTTTGATGATGAGTGACCTATCTACCATCTTCCGTTGCGCCCCAATACAATGTTAAAATGAGAGAAGGATGAAAAGAGAGCACAAATTGGAGAGGAAGCATACCAAGCATGGTTGAATCAACCACCTAGTCAGTTTCCACTATGTCCTTACTCACCAATTAGTAATGCATACAGTAATAGTAGTTCTTCACATGTTGGCAATGGAGGCAATGGAGTAGAGGTTGGTATGGATGAGTTTACGACAAATGAGTGCCAAGGATGAAATGTTGTTACATACATTTGAGGAAAATGAGCTAGGGGATGATGCTCATATCACTAAATCCTTCTTCGAAAGCCTTAAATTGGCTTCCTCCACACCTATCTTTGAACCTGGCTGGTCAAAGTCTACACAGTTGAGGACAACAATGTAAATATACAACTCGAAAGCAATGTATGGCATGTTAGACATGCGTTCCTTGACACTTTTGAGGTAACTCACCGTCAACTACCTTATATTTTGAGGAATATTATCACACAATCAACATTGAAAATGGTCGATTTTATGAATGTTAAATAACATGGTAGATTTATATTGCCCACTAATTATAGGCTATTCAAATATAAGGTACTTCTGAGTGATAATGTCTTTCCTGGAAGCTAGGAAGAGGCAAATCAAATGTTGATAATGTTGGGTGTTGAGTATATATCATATCATGCATGTCCCAATGATTGTATTCTATATAGAGGCAAATATGCAGACAAATATATATGTCTAAAATGTGGTCACGATAGGTAACAAGAATCGAAAAACAAGGCTAAAGCACATGGTCCTCCTCATAATATATTGAGGCACATCAGTAAATTATCTATGTTGCAGGGATGGCATGGATTGCATCGAAGTGAGGAAGGAATTATGCGAATCCCAATAAATTCAATAGCCATGAAGCATATAGAGGATACACAACCCGATAAATTCAAGGATGAAGTATACAACCTCCAACTGAGCATAGCCATTGATGGCATCAACCCATTTTCCAAACCAAATACCACCTATATTATTTTCCCTCTAGTAGCGATCAATAAAAACACCCCCCCTCCCCCATGGTTGTCCATGAAGAATGAACATCTTATGTTGGCTCTTATAGTCCCTAGTAGAAGACAAGTGAAGAATATGGATGTTTACCTAGAACCACTAATTGAGGAATTGAAGGAATTATGGGAAGGGATACATGTATATGATGTATCGAGACCTATCCCATCAGAGAGGAGTTTTACGTTGTATGTCATATGGGCATACACCACACATGATTATCTTGGGTTAGGATTTTTCTCATGTAAATATGTTTTTTTAATTTGTTTTATTCAAAATAATATTTTTTGGCATATTTAATTCGGTGCGACTGTCTTGATCTTCAATGCTAATCGCGTGCTTTGTATACCATAACATCACATGTCTTGTAACAAAAAGGTTATCATGGATGTAAATGTTGTGGATACTATATGAAATATGGGTTGTCCAAATACCTATGAGATCCAGTGTATGACTTCTCTAGAGTATTCCTCCCAGAAAACCACTCTTATAGAAGAGAAACATATGCTTTCAATGGTAAACTAGAGAGAAACCAAATTCCTAAAATAATGACACCGACTGATTGGATTAAGGCATATGGCAAAGAGAAGGCGAAGGAAATTGCATATATGTTTGATTCAAATGGGAACCTATGTTCGATGATCATGAATTCTTCGCCACCTACGTGGAGAAAATGCCCAAATGGATGAAAAGGAAATCGGTATTTTACGATCTCCCATATTGGGAGCATCTTAAGATTTTCTACTTACTAGATCCCATGCATATGTTTAAAAATGTTTCATGTTCTTTGTGGTGTCACATATCATATAAAAAAAATGACAAGTTGTCTTCCAGGAGAGATCTTTTTTTTTTCAAATACTAAAAAGAAGCATTAACCAAGACAAAAAAATAGAGGAGAGGATGGCCCCTCCTTTTCATTTAAAAAAGACGACGTCCCATGGATTTTGAAGCAATAAGATCTTAATTTGGAAAAAGTAAGTTATATTGGGTGTGAAGGCGCCTTATTTATATGGGTCTACTCTACGCCGTTGCTTCACTACATGCGAAAAGTTGTTGGGTTTGAAATCACATGACCATATCAACCTTCTAAGGGTACGTATAATGTTAGAAATTTTATTTTTATTTTTATTTATATATTTTACCACACAAGTTAAAATGTAATTAACTGGTTCTATTTACTTTGTAGTGTCATTATCTGTTGTTCGTGTGTGGGTGTGTGAACCACGACTTTCCCGATGACCTGTGTCATGCCATATCTAGACTATCTACATTTGTATGGTGGATCACACAAAAGGAGATTTACATCTCTAGAATTTCTCAGGTGCATCAAGCGATACCTAAGATTGTTTGTATGTTTGAGAAGGAACTACCGATGAGTTTCATGGACTTGTATATTCATTTTCTAATTCACCTAGTCAATGAGGTTGAATTAGTCGGGGTGGTCTCATGTTGTTTGATGTTCTTCTTGGAGAGGTACATGAAAAAAATGAAGGGATTTGTTTGAAAAAAGGAAAACCTCAAGGGGCCTATGGTAGATGGGTACATAGTATGTGAGTCATTCTATTATGCCAGTGAGTACATCAAGCAAATTAACCACTCACCAAGCACAATGATTTGGGATGATGAATGCGATGAAGACAAAAGGGGAGGGGAGGTACTGAAAACAAATGAAAAAAGGTGCATGATAAAGAGTAAGTTGCTTATCTTTCGATCTTCACATTTCCATATAGTAACTATTCACAACAAACTTCAAAATCTATATTTGATCCCATACGTAATAAATGTGGTTTTGATTCCATGAATACAACAATGAATTCGGAAATTGATTGAATCAATAAATTCATTCTTTACAACACAGAGGAAACACAACTGTGGTCACATTGTATGAAGAGAAGAGGAGGAAATGGGACATTGGCAGAAAAGGATTTAGGTGGTTGCACGGTAGAAGCATGCCTTATTTAGATCATTTAAAATAAAATATGCCAATGATCTATCCCAACAATTCGATTGCGGAATAAGTCAAAGAGAAATATGGTCCATCCAGTTATTACCCACCTGAAGAGGAGGATATGCTACACATCCGAATCGGGTGAAACAAGACAGTAATATCTCTTTCTGTACATTTCTAAGTTTATAATGCAACTTTGAATCATAACATCTATGCTTAATATATTGACGGTTTGGATATTAGACATATGATACCATCATTTGTTAATTTGTTTTATAGGTGCATTCATTCCCATCTATGTGGTCTTATGGGAATCATTTTCGCACTGAGGATATTGATGAATGTATGTATTACACAAGACTGTGGAGTGGAATTCGAGTTTGCCCAATCTAGTCGTGCTAACCACTGGGATCGAAACCTGATAGGAGGGAAGTTGGGTTATGTCAGAAATATACATGAGATAATTCAAGTGGACTTCTCATCTTTCCAATGTGTTATTTTTAGGTGTATATGGTGGGGCACATTCGACAACAATAATGTAAAGGAAGATTGTGATACCGGGTTGATATTTATCAACTCTAGAAATACGTGTGATGAAATTAAGGAGCATTATGTTTTCCCAAAACAATGAAACCAAGTGTTCCTTTACCTGGACACGTTGGATACATATTGGTGGTTCATATTAAGACACAAACCTAGATCTAAACATGTTTTTGAGAACAACAGTGCTATCATGCCAATTGAGGAAGATAATGAGGTTTATGGCAACAGAGAGTTATATGTACATGTTTTATTTTATCATTTATAGATTGAGATATCATTTTATTATTGTTATATTTGATTGTCTAATAATATTTTTTATTTTTCATGTTATGATGGTGGAAATGAAAGTTGTAGATTATTGGATGCAGTGTTTAAATAATTATAGTTGGTTAACAACCAATTTGATGTGAAATATGTTTCATGTGTATCAAGTAATTTGAGATTGTATGGAATCATTGTATGTCATTATCTATAGTTAGAGATGATCTTTCTTGCTTTCTATTTAGTTCATTGTAGTTTGGGTTTTATCATTTAATTTATTGTATTCTGCCAATTGGATCAGAATAAACTAATTAAAGCGCAAAGTATCATTGATTTCAATCAATTAATTAACGTGCAAATTATCATTGATGTCAATCAACTAATTAAAGTGAAAATTATAATTGATGTCAATCATATTGATTGTTTGTTGTAATTTCAACTACTCTTATTTGAATAACATGGTCGATTTAATGCAAATATTATACTTAGACATTTATATTTTACATTTTAGATACTTACACACGTATATATCATTAAGGCATAAAAAATTGATGGAAAGAATGAAATATGTATATCCTTTAAAATCATGATATAATAAAAAAAAATATTGTTTTAAAATCCTATATTTGGAATATGCATATTCATATCAATATTTATTTCAGGTTTCATTGTTGATGGCTTATATATCCCATCATTTGACCTTGGTTAGCATGGGTCTTGGGAACATGACCTTTAGAAAGGTTACTAATTTCAAGAAAACACACACACACACATGAGTTTCAAGTGTATTATGAACCATCAGGGATATATCAATACTTCACCATGACCATCAACAAGACACTCATTAATGCTCAACATAATCCATATTCATTAGTTCCCAAGGAAACACTTAACATAATTCAAGGGAATACTCATAATAAATAATCAAGAAAATACTCATCCAAAACATAAAGTCCAAATAAATCATCATAAGGTGTATCATAACAATTATCAGTTGATGACAAGGTATCAACATAACAAATTTCATGCACTAGAGTTGTTGTAATCTCCCTCGTATAAAAAAGGATAAGGCCTTGGAGATAGCTCATCATTAGGGATAATGTTTCCTCATATGTGATCCAACTTGCTTTTATCATATTCTCCAATCACATTTAATGGAAAAACACATCACTGCCAATCATGCAAATAATTGCAATACTTTGAACACTACCTTTGAGCATCCACAAACAAATCATGCTAATTATGTATTAATCATATCAATCATCATTTTTGTCATTCAAGTTACACCACGAAGTATCATTGAACTATTGAACTAATATCTATCACCACAATCTTAGATAGTTCTCATATAAAATACAATGTAAAATCAAGATATTCATTGATTTCGTCACACTAATTGAACCTTCATGTAAATAATAATAATCAATTTACTATTGACATTAAATTATTATACATGTTAATCATTTTAATAGCCAAACCATCAATTATTATGAATCATTCGTAATCCTTTCAATTGAATCAACTAAACCTTTAGCAAGAAATAGCCATATGTGTGGTGAAGTCACTATAGTGAAGTGTTCCTTCACCTAAATGTTTTAGAGGGTATAAAATGTGTTCCTTTAATGTGTACTAATGCTATATTATATAATGAATATCATGATCAATAATAATAAGTTTGGAGAATGCAACTTTTGGCTTTACAATTGAGAATGGTGTTCTTCTAATTAAGTATCTGTTTTTCTTCCTAATAGAGATTTGATATTTATCATTGTAAAGTGAGTTATTGCCAAAAACATAAAAATGTTGAATGATACATTGATATGTCATATTGAAGTTGATATTTACATTTTCTTGTGATGTTCATATTTATATATTATAATAATAATATTACATGGTAATACTTGAGTTTTTGTTATGATGTTTGGTTACACTTATACAAAATGATTAAATTATGTTTATCATCTGAATAATTAAGTTATATACAACATTATATGATGAAGAATTAATTTCCTTATTAAAAATCACTATATATTATTTTGTAATGCTCAACATAAAGGTGCAACAAATTAATACATATATAACATTACTACAAAATTTACTACATTATTAAGAAGTTAATTACAATAAATTATAATATTCATACAAATTATATGAAAACAATATATGTATATATATTATCCAATAGGAAAATATCCACCATTCTAAATAAAGGATGGCTTTTTAAGGTGTTCCAGAGGAACTTTCATTAAAGAAGAAAACAGAGTCTTTTCTTCATCAAAATCTTGCCTTAGCATCCATCTTTACAAAATTACATCGTATTTACAAAAAACTCCACAATTTTCATCATCCTGTAGCATGTGTTATTGTATTTCTTGTCTGTTACATTTGATTGTCTGCCAGAACCTCTGTTGCTATCTTTCCTGGCTCCAAGAGAAGGTCCATTTTGGATAGCATGTTAGCTTCCGAATTCAATTTTCTATATACGTGTGCAATGCTGAAGTTTGTAAACTGATCCAGAAGCCTACTGATCACGTTGAGAAGTTGTTGTAGGTGAGGGGAATTTATTTGGATCCTCCTATTGGCCTAGTCCACCACCATCTTTGAGTCTCCAAAGATTTGCATTTGGTTTATATTATGGTTTAGAGCTATTTCAAGAACCAAATGAAATGCTGCCAGCTCTGCTTTGTTGTTTGTACAGTGGCCTCATGCAAATTTAGTTGGATCTTCTGTTTGTTTGGAATGTAAAGCACTACTCCTGAACCACCCAGTGGAGGGTCCCCTTGGTTTGCTCCATCGAAAAAAGTCCAGGGAATCTCTTTGTTTATTGCTGGAGGGACTAGCACTCTGACTTTTGCCTCTTTCACTTGTGATCTATGTTCTCTAGTCCACTGTATCACAAGGGCAACAGTTACTTCAGGTGGAATTAACTTATTATTAAAAGTTACAGTGTTCCTTTCCCACCAGATTCCATAAGTGAAAAGGGATGGGAAAGCACTGTAAAGACATACCGCTTTGTCTATCCACCAAGCTTTTGCTTTGTGTTCCAGTGTGGTCCCCGTTTTAATTCTTTGCACGTTATTTTCCACACGAATCCTGCATAAGAACAGAAGTTAAAAAGGTGAGAAACATTTTCCTCATTTGAAATGCAGAGTGTACAACGATTTGGCCCATTCCAGCCCCTTTTCTGGAGGTTATCCCAGGTCAGGATTTTGTTATTGAGTGACAGCCATAAAGTGATTTTTGCCTTTAAAGGTCCTTCAAATTTCCATAATTGTTTCCACCACTTTTTTGTTTCTCCTTGGAAATTTTCTTCAGCCCAGATTTTATATCCAAGTTTGGCTGTGAAGTCACCATTGACTGGATTTTTTGTCCATACCATCTTATCTTCCCTAGGCTCTTCTAAATATTTGAATTTGGATTTGAGAATTGATACATATTCCTCCCATTCCTCTTTATGACCTTCTTCTAATCCTAGCTGTTCTGAGTTTTTCCAGAGAGTTTCTCTTTGCAGGGTTGTTGAATAGGCTTGATTTAGGTTGTAGATTCCTAAGCTTCTTAGTTTTGAGACTAGTCCTTCTGAGAGCTTATATCTTTCTCCTGCTCCTGACCATGGATCTTCACCTACTTTGATTTGTCTCCCGTTCCCTACCATCCAAGCCACCCAATTCCCTAGTAGAGGAAAATCTAGGACCAAGGCTTTCCACCCTACTGATCCATTTTTGTAGGTTTTGTCTCTTTTTCAAATCCAGTCATAAATGGACCCGTTTGGGAAATATTTAGATGATATGACTTTGCCGCAGAGAGAGACTGGGTTTTTTATCAGTCTCCATAAGGTTTTGGCAGCTAAGGATTGACATAATAGAAAAGGATTCTTGATCCCCCATCCTCCTAGCTCCTTAGGGCTTGCAAGCAGTTTCCATTTGGCTAATGGGATTCCTTCAGTGTTTCTCTTAGCTTTCAATAGGAAGGAGAATAATTTTTTCCTTAGTTTCTGCAGTATGCCCTTAGGGATGTAAGCAATTGTGGCCCAGTAAACCGGTATACTATGTAGCACTGCTTTCAACATTACCAATCGTCCTCCTCTGGATAGGAATTTAAAAGTCCAACAACCTATTCTGCTCTCGGTCTTCTTATACAGCCACATCTAGTCTTTGAATCAGTATGCATTGGGTTTGAGAACAAAACCCAAATACTTGAAGCCTTCATCCATTGGATTTAAAATGTAAGGGGTTTCCACCTGGATCCTCTCCTTGATTGCCTATGTGATTCCATTTTCTGATAGAATAGATTTTTCTACATTGATGTGCATTCCCGTAGCTTTCTTATAGAGTCCCAAAATCTTCTTTGCTTCCTTTAGGTTCTCCCATGATCCCTCTCCCATCATTACCACATCGTCTACAAACAGGATATGTGTCAAATCCACTAAGCTGGTAATTTTTATTCCTTTCTAGGATCCAGTCCTTTTTGTATAGAAAATGATTCTGCTAAGGGCATATGCTATTAGTAGGAAGAGGAAAGGGGAGAGGGGGCATCCTTGTCTAAGACCTCTAGAAGCCCTGAAGAAGTTAGAGGGAGATCCATTAATCATGACAACAAAAGAGGCTGATTATACACATCCCATTTCCCAGTTGACTATTTCTAGGTCTAGGCCTATATGGATCATTACGAATCTTAAGAAGGTCCAGTTTACCCTATCATAGGCTTCAGAAAGGTCTAGTTTCAAGGCAAAGGTTGGATTTTTAGAAAGTTTGATGGTATGAGTTGTTTCTTGGGCAAGGGAAACTACATCGTGGATTTGTCTATTTTCCAGGAACCCAAACTATTCCTGAGTGATGACCTTGCTTAGAATTGGTTTCAATCTAAGGGCTATTGTTTTGGCTATTAGTTTGTAAACCACATTGCAACAAGAAATGGGCCTGAATTCTTCAAAGGAAGTAGGGTTTTGTTTCTTGTGTATTAGGCCCAAGAAGGTGGAGTTTAGGGCTCCAAAAAATTTCCTAACCCTTTGGGATTCTTAGATTGTTTTTAGCATATCTCCCTTGAATAAGTCAAAAAACCCTTGAAAGAATTCAATGGTGAGCCCGTTCGGCCCTTGGTTTTTATCTTTCTGGTAGTAGTACACCACCTTCTCCAATTCCTTTTCTGAAACTTCGGCCTTTAGGTGGATGTTCATATCTTCTTCTATCATTCTAGGGAACAAGTCACATTACCTCTAGTATTTATTGAATATTACATCCTGTTCATTCCTTAAACAGATTAAAAAAAAACTCTTCTCCTGCTTCCGCCTTTTCCTTGAAAGAGCTTACCATTACTCTGTTCATGTTTTTGATTGTCGGGATTTTATTTAGGTTTCTTCTGTTGTTGGAAAAATTGTGGAAGAATTTGGTGTTGTTGTCTCCCTCCTTTATCCATATTGCTCTGCTTTTTAGCCTTAGGAGCTTTTCTTCTCTAGCTAGTAGTTCATCTCTTTTTGTCTCCTTCTCCCTTACCTCCTTTAGTTCATCTTTTGTGAACACTCCCGAGTTATTCATCTCATAGATCCTTTCAAGGCGTTTTCAAGCTCTTTAAGTTCTTTCTGTTGATTTTCATTGTATTCCTTAGCCCATGGTTTTGAAACCTTTTTTACCCTCTACATATTGTCTGACATTTGCTTCATAAAAGAGATATTAGGGTTTGTCTCCAGAGGCTCCCATGTTTCTTCTATTAACTTTCGGTAATCTTCTTCCAATAACCACTTTGGGTTGAACTTAAAGGGTGCCACTGGTTTGTCTTCTGGTTTTGTATTTAAAGCAGGACTGGGAGGTGGTATGATAGACCTCCTAATTCTACCCAAGTTCTAATTATAAAAGACCCAGAAAGTAAATTTTCAGATAGCAGAAATCGGTCTAACCTTTTAGAGATGACCTGGTCTCCGCTTCTATTATTTCTCCAAGTTGGTGTTAGCTTCAGTGCTTGGACATTAACCAGCTCCTTGGATTTGAAGAGTGTAGTGAAGAATGGGCTCAAGTTATCTCAGCGTGCTAGCTTCCCCCAGTTTTCCTTTTCAGAAAGGGTTAGATTCAGGTCCCCGCCTAGGATTACGTTTCTTGCCTCTATCAACCCAGAGCTGAAATTTTCTTCCCAGAAACTCTTTCGTTCAAGATAAGGCCCATAAAAATTATACAACGCGAAGGATTTCCACGAGGCCTTTTCTTTGAGGACTATTTTTAGTACTGAGCTGTGTTTCTCCTCCTACATTTTCTCATACTCCTGGTTCCAAGCAGTTATTTTTCCTCCTGAGTGGCCTTTAGAACTAATGAAGCCAAAAATCCAACCCTTCAACCAAGGCTCCAGCATTTCCTTGGATTTTTCTCCCTCCATCATTGTTTCTTGAATGAAAATGATCATAGGATTTATGCTATCGATCATTCTTTTGAGAGCTTTTATCTTGGGGGAACTCCCCAACCCCCTTGCGTTGAAGGAGAGAATTAGCATCATGGGCCCTTGGTTTGGGCCTATCCTACTCTAAGGGCCCCACCAATCGTACCATGTTTACCATTCCTTATGTCCACCTCAACTTGAGATTTTTCTGTTGCGATTTGAGATCTCCTTCCTAATGTTACCTTGGCCACCTTATATGATGCTAATCCTTCGGATGACACTTGGTCTTTGTCAGCTGCTTCCTTGGACCGGGTGTTATAGATTTTGTGTCTGATCCATGAAGGTGGCTCTTTAGGGGACGCCACCTTTTTTCTAGTGTCCTTGCTGTCCGGAGTTATCTCCTTACATTTCACATGCATGACATTTGTTGTATTTAAGAACAGTCTCGACGTGATTTCCTTGATCGGAGTCACTACCTATTTTTCAAATTGCGCGACAATTGTCTCCGGGGGAGATTGTTCACAAATTTCTAAGGTTGGATTCACAACAGGTGTAGTAGTCCCTTTGCGAGTTATTTTTCCTTTGAGCTCTAACTCTTTATCTAAGGTTTTTGAATCTGTGGGTGTTTCAATTCTCCGCGGCATGGTCCCCAAAGTGGGATGTTTGCTTCCTCCCCTGGTTTTAGAAAACAAATTTTGTTCAGGGCTTAGAGCCATCTTACCAGGGTTTGCTTGCAGTATTCCTTCCGTCATTATAGGTTCTTGCGTCCTGTCGCTTGGCTGGGAATCGTTGCTTTTCTTGTCTTGGGCTATGCCCTTATCCTTGTTCTTGTGCTGAATGGCCCTCTGCTCTGAGTTTTTGCATTCCTTGGCTAAGTTCCCGACCTGTCTGCATGAGAAGAATCTAAAGGGTATCTTCCAGTAATCGAGCCTTTGCTGTCACTTACTGCCGTGAAGTTCCAAGTGAATTTATTCATACAGTCTATCTCGAAGGTCAACTTCTATCAGTATCCTTGCATTTCTTCTGTCAACCTTTTGTTCCCGACCTTCTTCTAGAGCTATAAATTTGCCAATTTTGCTTCCTATGGCCTCCATAATCTCCTTTTTCCAGAACATCATTGGTAGGCCTGGTAGGATGGCCCAAATTCTCTAGACGTTCTGCGGCTCTTTATTGGCGTCAAAATACACGCTCCATTTCCTGAGAATAAGTCCCGAATGTCCCCGGTGCCAATTTTTTTCTAATAGAGTCTGGCGTTCTGCCTCCGTTTTGACTCGAAGTAGTATCCAGCCTCTAGACAGTATATGAAACATCAGGAGTTTCTGCATATGCGTGTTCCAATGTTCTTCCATCCACTTTCGAAGAGCCGCTTCACTAACTGATTTCCTGCAGAACCGTCTGACTAGGGCAAAGGACAAATAATCAGGTACCTTTGCAAGCGCTATGTCTCTTCCCACTACTCATGCTGCGACCTGATTTTTAGCTTTAGCTCCTGATTTTTTCTTCTTGCCAGTATTAATGGCTTTCATGTCCTCACCATCTTTCTTGTTTGAGAGTGTGGGTCTGGTCTTCTCCTGCATGGGAGCGTCCGACCTTACCTGCTTTGGTGATGCCATTTGTACAAAATTGCGTTTATGTCCTTCTGGAGTTATTGTATCATAATCTACTTCATCCAACATTATCGCGATAACTTGTACCAAGACCTTAGGTCATAAAACCCTTTCAAAACATAAAAACATAAAATCACATAGATATCCGAGCTTTCGCTTTAACTGCTGCTTCCTAGCCTTCGCATAATTTTCGCCCGAACTGTTCCTTCTGCAGAGCCCATAACCCTTAAGGGCCTATATATATATATGAAGGAGATACAAACTTCTAAACCCACATGATTCACGTTTTAACCCACAATGATTACTCAGTTGAATAATCAACCAATGGAAAATAATTCCATATTGGAAATATTAAATAAATATTAAAGATGAATGATGATAAAAGATTACAAAGTGAGTGCCATATATGTATTAATTGTAAAGGCACTTTGTATACAATCCATGAAAGGATGCGTCATTTTAGAATAGTTTACTAATAACCATTTATTGATTATTAATTATTAATATCAATATATATTAATATTAATAATTAATATTGATATTTAATATATATATATATTGTTTGTTGTTATTATTTAAGTTTGTTACATTGCCTTCCAGTTCAAGATGCTTTGTCCTCAAAGCATATTTTATAAAACTAGTTTATAATTTAAATATTGTAAGTGAAACGATGGGTTATTTCGTAAAACCATGGGCTATTTCACTTTGTTTTTTAACTGTTCCCCTTTTATTTCTTTGTTGATAGTTTTTTTAAAATTTTTTATTCTTCTCTTTTCCCTCTCGTTCTTGCTTCATATTTGGACTAGAATTAATACTTCTTCAATGAAATTCAATGGCCAAAGGCCAATTTTTGGTCAAAAACCAATTTTTACCAGAGAAACTCTGAATATGGATGGCTAAAAACCATTGTGAGGTCAATGACCTAAATTCAAGGAAACCTTGAACATGTTTTTTAACTTATGTTTTTTAACACTTCCCCTTTTATTTCATTTGTTGATAATTCTTTTTCTTTTTTTCTTTTTTTTATTCTTCATAATTTTTTTTTATTCTTCATTTTTCCCTCTCGTTCTTGCTCTGATACCACTTGAAGCAAACAAAGACTTCTAAACCCACATGATTCGCATTTTAACCCACAATGATTACTCAGTTGAATAATCAACCAATGGAAAATAATTCCATATTGGAAATATTAAATAAATATTAAAGATGAATGATGATAAACGATTACAAAGTGAGTGCCATATATGTATTAATTGTAAAGGCACTTTGTATACAATCCATGAAAGGATGCGTCATTTTAGAATAGTTTACTAATAACCATTTATTGATCATTAATTATTAATATCAATATATATTAATATTAATAATTAATATTGATATTTAATATATATATTGTTTGTTGTTATTATTTAAGTTTGTTACAATATATATATTATTACATAAACATAATACTATGACTGCAAACTATACAACAATTTTAAACATGACACTATGACATATTATAAAACATTCATAAATCATAGAGTTGCCACAACTTCATCCATTATCAATACAAAATTCATAAAAATATTTAATTCAATGATATTTTTATTCAATTATATTATGCAAAAATACAAATTTTAACCTATATCAAATTACGTGAAACATTTTTCCACATTTTCAATTACCATTACTCCAATCAATATTTTCACAATTATGATGACCTAACACCCAACCATACTTTTAAATTCATTTTCTAACCAATATATCAACCTGTATATGAAACCATACTTCAAATTGTCCACCAAATTTAGATTGGAATTATTTAATATGAAAAGTGGTCCAAAAGATGCTAAAATTTTGACAAAAAAACCAATAACTTTCTTTACAAAGGTCTAAAATATTGACTTGTCTTGTAGTGATAGTACTTGATATGTTATGTTTATGCATGTTAACTATATGTAAGTTATTCTCAAATCAAGAATGATTTTACATGAAAAATGGTCGAAGTGATGCTAAAATTTTGAAACTTTCTAGTGCTTTTGAAAGTTGTTAAGTCATACAACAACTTCTTTTGTAACATAATTTACAATACAAATTGTGATGTTTTTGTCGACTAAAATAGTTAATGATTTAAAGACTCACATTTTGAATAACACACAGTTCTTTTACATAAGCATATGATAATCATGATTTTCAACACCTAACAAACATATATAAACATAAAAATCATGATCATACCATCGTAAACATAAGCATAAGCATAAACAGAAACATACCACCATAATAATTTTCACAACAAAAACATAAACATAAACATACCATCATTATCATTGTCACCATCTAACAATCACTATTTTAAACACATTATCAATCAATCACATGACATTAATAAATATCCTAATTTATAATTTTAAATATATATCATCATACCACCTAACAAACATAATTATAAACATCATCATACCATAATAAACATAAACATAAACTTCATCGATATACCATCATAAACATAACCAAAACCATAAACATAAGCATACATTTTCACCACATAAACATAAACATACCATCATCGTGATCATTTTCAACATCTAACATAAAACATAAAAACCATTGATATATCATCATAAGCATACAAATAAACATAAACATGAGAGTAACATCATAAACATACATTGTCATAATCTAACATAACATAAGCCACATTATATTATAACATGCATAACCATCACACAAATATAATAAACATCATCTAACATGAGCTAACATACACATTGCCATCAAGTACATATACATAAACATAAACATAAACATGAAAAAAGCAATATATATATATAGATATCAACATCTATAACATCAAACTGATGACACAATATTCCAAATATAAATGTCCAATCCAATAACTGCTATGAAATATTTGATCCACCTCCTACAAAGGCATCGATAGTATCTCGACTAGATCCAGATGCATCATCTCCTCCACTAATAGAGCTAGAGGAACTATCAACATCTATGTCAGTAGAGCTAGAGGCATTGAAACCTCCACCAATAGAGACAAAGGCATCAATAAATCTATGAGGAAAAAAAGATATTAGAGAGAAGGATGGATACGTCCATCAAGATGAATTATGCGGCCCCTTCTCAACATCTCTGTAATAGACTCAATTGGAGTAAGAAATGGTGGATGGTCAGGCAGATCACTAGGATCAACATGTCAGTCGAGCAGGAGTAGAGGAGATGATGAAGTAGGATCGACAAGTCGGTTTAGTAGGAGTAGAGGAGATGATGAAGGAGCTAACATAGGAGGAGTTGGAGGAGGAGGAGGCGAAGTAGTAGATGTCAAAGCTAATGGAGGAGGAGGTGGAGTAGCATATGTCAAAGTTTATGGAGGAGGAGGTGGATGTGGAGGCTAATGGTCATAAATCCTAGAAGTTAACTGAATGCATGCACCAACAATATGTTGCATCAAAATCCTCATCTCATGAGGAATAATCGTCCATATCTCTGTAAGGTGACGCTGTTACATAATGTTGTGCACCTGTACAGGATGAACCCCTTCATGTGCCAACAATGTCACCAACTTGTCTACCACATCCTAACGATACCTATCCCAAGGCTTGTGTGGATGGTGGACAATATGTATACCAATAAACTATGGTCAGGATAGATTAGGCTCGTCCATATCCTCATCCTCTTAAGAGGGAGGAGGCGACGAGACCTCACCATCGAATCGCCAATGTCTACAATATATTTAGTAGACAATAATAATTAGACAATTTCATTAAACAATTTAATATCTGTCATCGGATTACAAGGGAGGTGTTGAAATGATGGCCTTGTGACTAGAAACCTCTCAAAAAATAGACAAAAAATATATGAACAAAAAGGGAAGTTGGACCTTCGATCGATCAGTGCACGACATCTATCAAAATCATAACAAAACTACCACAAAAAAATTGTAGACCACCTAATGCATCTAGGTCTCAGCACTAAAGAGTCAACATAATACAATAGAGGGAAACTAATGCGCTTCCCATCACTGGTGAAGTGCACCAACATCATAAGCAAAAGAGAGAGGCACCTAACCTCCTCTTGACCAAAAGTAGAGATCTTAAACTTCCCACCACTCACTTGAAAATTAGAGGGATGGACGACCTCATCATTGATATATCTTAGAGAGTAACTTAGCCGACTCTTTGCTGCAGCACCAGTTGGGACATCAGGGAACTAGAGAAAATATTGCCTTCTCCTGGATAACCCAATGATGAAATAAATGTCCTTCTCAATGGGATGGAACCATTGACTGAGACCAACATGAAATTATTTCCTACTATGATCCCATCGTCAGATGAATTGACACAACAATGAAGAATTACCCTTGATAGAACTTCACTAGGACGACAACCCTCAAGATCTCTCGAGTCTAAGCAGTAATGGAGCAAGGGTACAATTCCGTCACCCTTTCCCTAGCATCTTAGTCTTTGGCCATGTTAAACTGATGCACCTGTGCATGATTTTGCTGAGCAACTTGTTGCTGCTCACATCTCTGTTTCACATATAACATGAATCAATGTCATAAAAATATACCTAAAAACATGTAGTATTTCATTCAATTCAAATATCCTATTTAATAACATCAATAATACATTTTTCTCTCAAAACAACAATTTTTTAGGTGTGGTGTGCCTAAATAACAAAGGTGCACTGCTAACGGTGCTTTTATACACCAATTGCACCACAAACAATGTGTTTATATACAAACTACATTAGCAACGATGATTTTAACATACACGTGCCCCGATAAACATGAGGCCTTTGGAAATTTTAACATTTTATAATGTTCATTACGGTGCGCCCCTTAAATGTGAATGCACCGTAAATTATGTGTCACTGTTTATTAACTGGACCATTAATGTATTGAGTTTTTTTACTTCCTACATTACCGATGCTCTATTTACAGCTAAATGCACTGGGCAACCCAATGTGGATATTGTAACGTAGCACAACATTTACAATTAGTTAATGTTTTAAACCACAATACTGGTGCGGTTAGGTTGAATGGGTGCACAGTTGATGTATTGTATGAAGGTTTTTAAATCTAAACAATGCACTCGTTAGAATGAAGCATACCTTGAAACGCAGTGATGATACTAAAACATAATGCACCACTAAGATATTTTTACATTTAAAAAAAAAATCTATTGTCAGCTAGTGCGTTTAATTAAAAACACATAGGTACATTTCAAAATTTTGGTTTTCAAGGCACTGTAATTGGTGCATTGTCTTTAACCAGAAGCATTGTTTTTATGTTATTTTAAGTTCGATAGGGAATGTGTCCATGGAACACCTACGACACATTAGATCACTGGATACTGGTGTGCTACCATGAACTAGGAGCACTGTTAAATTATCATTGTTTAGGGTTTGTAAATGATAAATTGCCAAAAGCAGTGTGTTACAATTGTCTTAACATGCTAGGATCAATACTTAGTTGTGAATAGAAAGCACTGATTATTTTATTTTAATTTGTTTTCTTCAATAAATACCGGTACGATCGATACAAATAGGAGTATTGGATGATCGATGCGTTAAATTGATAGTAACGCATCGGGAGTTAGTTGATTATTTTTAAAATAAAATTAATGCTAATTTAGTGCTCTACAAAAGAGTAGCACATAGTTTAAGTGGTGTTATAAATCCATTCGGATCACCTCACAAGCAGTGCTCCCTATAAAATTTTACAAGATGCATCGACATCAAGTGTGAGCCGATCAACTCGAACACACCACACAAATTTCTTAAATTTTTTGAAAAAAAGACAAATAATTGCTCAATGACAAAATTTAATCCGCTCAACATTTAAATTATGAAATAATAGTTTATTGACCTGTTAAATCGTAGGTTGGGGAGGCATCCTGGCTATGTATGGAGAATTTGATTTTTCCCCATTGTTTGGAAAAATTCAAACTAGAGTCACCAACCAATGGGAATGAGAAATGTGTCCACAACCAACGAGGAATGAACACAGGTTGCAGGGCATCTAGTGGGTGGTGTATTGCATTGGTGCAGATGGATCATACACACTTTACAAGGGTAAAAATAAGTTTGATGACATATTTTCTTTTTTATAAAACCATGTTTCGATGCGCTTGATAATACTTCATGCACTGATGTGATTCAGAACATAACCACACCACAATTAGTTTTTCAATAAAATTTAATATTTTTTAAATGTTTTTAATTTTTTAGTAAAATACATACTGGTGCTTTCACTTAAATGACATGCATTAGGGAATATTATATTATATAAGGCACTGGTGTATGGTTTTAGGTAGATTTTTTCAATAAAATAAAACAAATATGTTATTTTTTACAAAATATATGATGATGCATTCATGTCTACTAAACGCACCATTCAAATAAATTTAACTATGTTTAAAAAAAAAAATAATGTCTTTTTTATTTTTAACAAAATATATGACGATGCATTCGTGTCTACTAAACGCACTAGATGTTCAGTATTAGACAATGCACCATGTAACCAAAATCTTACAAATGATTTAATAAATCATATATTTTCTATTTTTTAATAAAATATATTACGGTGTGTTTATGTTTATGTAAACGAACCGGGGCGTTTACGTTTACATAATGCGCTTTTTTTTTCTCGCTTTATGATTTTTTTGGATGTGGTGTAGCATGGTATATGGATTCTCGATGCGTTTGTATTGGAAACTGACCCATACATTTGTATTAAATTAAGTGCACCAAAAAAAACCTCCGCTAACTCCGCTAGTGACCTCTACTATAAACATATATTTGGACTCTTTTAAGCATAGCATCCTCTATAACATCCACTACAGGGCCTATTCCTTGTAGTATTTATTTTTCTTTAAAATTTTATTTCAAATATAAAAAAAAAGGACTATGATTAATTTTAAATGCTAAATAAAAAACTAAACTCAAAGAAATTATCTAAAATCTTGGAATAATTGTCATCCATTTACAATATATTTTGTAATAATAAATTTAATAGAGAAATATGACAATGAAATAACAAAAAAACACGGAATAAACTTGGGAAATAATTTAACATTCAAATCTGTTCTTTTAATACCCATCATTAAATGAATATTTGTTGAAGTGAGGTAAATAAAAGAATTAATAACATAGAATAATCTAGTAATGAGTTAGAATCTTTTACTACACATTCTTGGTAATTAATTTGAAGCGGACGACTCCAAAATTTAAAAAAATACAATAAAGAACTCTTTAATGAAAACCTTGGCCAAAACTAGCATTTCAACATTAATTTCTTCCAAAGATTAGTCTTCCTAAAAAGGTCTTTTACAAAAAATCCTAGCTCGCAAAAAGGTCTTTTACAAAAAATCCTAGTCTTCCTGTCTCTAATTTATTCTTTAAATAGATTCAAAAAGTAGTTATAGTAACTAACTTTCTTAACTCAACCCCTAAGAGAAACGTGGTTGAGTGTTCTCTCTAACTCTTCTTTATATTTTCCCCATTTATCAAATAATTCATTACATACATCAAAAAGAGGGAAAATGCTTTACCTAAGTGGGGCCCTAAATTCTAGTAGGTGTATCATGCACTTTTTAATGTATTTATTTGCCTTCGGTAAAGCACATTGAATTATAGCAATATTTTTGGCTTCATCATAAATAAATTTCTTAAGATGTTGCAAATGAATATGAGAAATTTGCTATAAATCAACTGTATGCTTTTCGTGTATGTCCTTCAATGCTTTGGAAACTTGTGTATCATCAACAAAATTTTCTTGTGGTCCAAAATGTGGAAAATGACATTGCTTAGTAATGTCTTCAATAATGTCCCATATATTAATATAGCTTAGGCAGTAATCTTCTATTACATTTTGGGCACTTCTCACCATTTTTTCGTAATAGCTAACTTCAAACTTTCCTTGTACAAGATAGAAAGTTGTAAGTTGTATTCTTACAATTTAAAGGCTTTGACATAAAAATATCTTACAATATGGAAATTTGTCTAAGTTTCTTCTAAATCATATTCTAGAAAAGCAAAAACTATGCTTTGTGCATATTTATAATATAGAACTTGATTTTCGAGATGAACAATATTCTTTTGTATCTTGTCCACATCTTCAAAATATGTTTGCGATTTATCAATAGTAACACGTGTCATAGCTAACCTAGCATTTGGCATATCAATGGGTTTGGCATTCCTTGTATCCTTCATGTGCTATTTTGTGGTAGACATAATAAACTTGTCTATAACAATGTTACTTTCTCTTTGAACTTGCTTCATAAGCACTAAGTTCTAAGTTTTCTACTTCATCCATAGGTTTTGGATTTGTTTGAGTACCCTATGCAAAGACGTTTTCTTTGTTACTAGGGTTAATGACTTCCTCATTCATAATACCTTTTCCTTTATCTATGGTTGAAGTTGATTGAATAATTTTGTGTTGGCAATTGAATAATTCACTAACATCAAAGACTCCTTGCTAAGTGATTTTAGTGTTTTGTTGTTATCATGCTCCGTTTTCTCCTCTAATTCTTTATTTCTACCTTCTTCTTGTCCATGTCTTCTTTGTGCTTCTTGTTTTAATATCTCTGCTTCTACCTTTTCTTCAATTATTTTTATGTTTTCTTCCTCATTCTACTTTATCTTCACTTCTTTGATGGCATTTACTTTATCTCGATCTTATTTCAATTTCCTCTCTTCATTATATTTTTGTTCCTCTTCTTGCTTATTCTTCAATTTTTCATCCTAAGATTTAAAAGTTTCATCCATTTCTTTCTATCCATTAGATTTTTTTTCTAGATATGATCTCATCTGATGATTTATCATTTTCATAATGTTTCTCATTTTCCCAATCATCTTGTGAATATGGCCAAACCAGTCCAACCATGTTGTAGTGTTCAAATACTAGCCCATATGGATCATGTCTTTTGAATTTTCCCTAGGAAAACCGATATTACAACATCAAATTTTCTTCTTCTTTGGCTATTTTAGAACTATTCATGCCATAATGCCCATTGTAGAGATTGCAAGGATGAAAATATTTTTTATTTCCCTTCTTGAATGTGGCATTAAGTCCATGTAGGATTGACATGTATGGAATCTCACATACAACTAGTCTATTAGGGACATATTTCGGTAATAGACGAGGAGTGTTGTTACTCCAAAAATTATGATATAAGTATTGCAAGTATCAACTCCCTATACTTCTTAAGATAACTTTGGCATCATATATTAATCTTAGACATTCGTTGTTGAAAATCACTTGATATAAAGGTGCAATAAAATTATCATAGATCAAATCATAATTTATCTTGTTCTTATTGTCGTAGATAATTTGGCAGTGGAAATGAGTTGGACTGCAATGCACATTCCAACTCCATCCTAACTTGGGAAAATAATTGTTTGCACACAATACATCTAACAGATAAGATTCCATGTAAAATGTTGGAAAGATTTCATTATTTTCCTTTTGTGTAATTTATACATCCCTTATTAAAGTCAAATACAATATACCATCCCAAATAAAAACTGACCCTGATGAAATAATGTCATGAACAGTTGGTACCCATGCGTCTCTAAAATGAACACAATATGGTTTCTCATGCAAATTGCAAATAATTTCCATGTGATAAACATAAACATAATTTGTTATTTGTTATTAGATATATACCATCACTCTTGGATAAAAATCTTTTTTCCCTTAACCCACCAACTATTTAAAAATATTCTTTACATAATTTTTTTATGAAACTACTCTATGCATTCACTAACCATAAATGTATTTGGTTGATGAAACTTATAGTATATCCCAAGTTCCATTGCTTGAAAAGATGTAATACATTTTCCTCCACTATCATGAATAATCATGGTTTCAAGCTTGGTGTGATGTATGATCCATTTGATAACATTTGAGAAGGGAAATATAGGATTTCTTCCAACAATATTATGTAAATGGGATTTCCTAATAATTGAAGAAATAAATTCATGTATGTTCCTCATGGATGGATTACAAGGAAGAACTCAAGGTACTCTTCTTCTTTAATTCTCCTAAAGGTTTCTCCCCAAGAATAAAAATTATTTTGAGTTCCGATGAAGGGTTCACTTTCCTTAAATTTTAATTCCACAAGTTTTATGTCAAGCCCACAAGTTCTATCTTAGGCTAGGCCAGTTGAATAACAAGGGCCCAAATATCTGACAATTTTTCTTTACCAATATATGAAATTTTAGTAATTTCAAAAAATATTCTATTTTTCCCTAGGAGAAAGTTTTGGAGTTTTGGTGAGAGGTATTCATGGTAGCATCTTTGGAATCATGAATTATGAATCATGAATTTTTCTTTACCAATATATGAAATTTTTATTTTTATTTTTTAATTCATTCTAGTGCGCTTCTAATTCAAATCAAAGCACCAGTGCATATATAAATCCAAAGCACTAGGAAGAATTTATTCAATCATACTATGGTGCATGTGGAATTAGAACACAACGATGTGTATGTATTTAGTTGACTAATTGGTATGAATTATTTGACAAAATGCATCGATAAATATCCACTACCAAATGTAGTGGATATTTTCGTTTGCGGGGGATTTGCGGATGTTTGTGTATGATGTGTTTGTTATAATGCATTGATGCATGCTTATTTCATTAAACACACCACTTTAAATTGATTATCTTATGGTTTGATGTGTCACCTTAAAATTATATATTAATCTCAAATATTTTTTTAGTATTTAAGCACACCAATTACAATATTTGATAGTATATATATGTTGCTTAAGCTCAACTTATTCTTATAAAATGGTTTCCAGACTATATTAGAAGTTAGATTGTGATATAGTTCTTAAAAATATTTTAGGAGTGTAGAGACATATATTGATTGATGATTTGGCTCAAATGCAAGGAGAAAAGGTAATAGTATCAAATGGCCAATTCTTCATAGTCTGGCTCATTCCATCTTGTTCAAAGTTCGAGGAGTTCTCCCTTTCCATCTCTAATAAGTTCAAGTTTTATTTATATTTTGACTATTTATTTGAATTTATGTTACTTATCCATGTGAATATGAATATTAATTTTATTCTATATTGGAGGATCCTGATTCAAAGGTTCGAGTTTTGATGCATAAGATATTCCACCAGTTTCAAAACGTCGTAATCTCTTATCAGGAGAAAAATACCACAAGCAGCTCATAGATGAAAATGGGAAACCACTTTACCCTTCCAATCGTAACATGCCATCTTCAAGCCACAATCTGGGTTTATCCGTGATTATTCGTCATGACCTGGATCTCTTTTATGACACCCCAATAGTTGTGGTTGTTCAAAATGTCAAGGGTTGAAGAAAAACCCTCGGTATGTCATACTCACCCACTACACCAATGATAGATTACCCATTGTTGATGGTATTATACCCCCTATTGCAATAAAAAAACCAATAGGTGATATAGAAAATACATGTAGGAACACTTCCCTATGCTAATTTTTGAAAAAATTGAAAGTCAAAACAACTTTTTCTCATCCTAAATTGACAAACCCCTTTGCTTATGTTTAGTCAACTGAAAATTCTAGTGATCTAAAGTATGATATGAATGCCACCCAAAAAATCTCTACTAGAAGATTTAAAAAGTTGCATGATTTGAGAACACAACTTTCCAAGCACACACCGAGTCCGTCCAATTGTTGGAGGGTAGCGACGATTTATTTCTTCCTTTGAATTTGCAAAGTAAATATTAAAATTCTTACAACCATGGTTTGTATGGCACTTGGTCGTCTTCTCTAACTATGCTTGATGTTGGAACCAAATTCTCCTTTTGTGGTAATCATTTTATGATTTCCAAGTCTAATATAGATGTTGCAAATTTTGGGTTGTTTATACTTTCACATGTACTCGTTACTCCCAAATAGTCAGTAGCACTTATTCCATTTTGTGGTCCTATCTATTGTCAGTCGGATTACTTGAATATTTTTAAATACAAGCATAACATATCCATGTATAGTATGTGTATAAATGGTTATGTTTCTGGAAACTTTAACATGAAGAACCTATTATATATAGATGGTCGTGCACACACTCTTGGGAACATTGTAGGGTTCATAAATAGTTCTAGGCGTTCTTTATTTTCTGAAAATTGTTCATTTGAGGAACACTTCAATGACCATGAGTTCTTTATGAAAAGGAAAGTGTCTAGATTTATTTTTTTACATGCAATACATAGTCTGTCTCCTAGCGATGAGTTGTTAATAAACTATAACTTTCATAGACCACCAATCGCTCATTAGAGACACATTGCATTGGGAGTACCCTTAGACATACCCTTCGGGTGTAAGACGAAAACATTGACTAATTGTATTTGTTAATTTTCAATAGGATTCATGTTAATGTATTGCTCAGTTTGATTTGTTTTTAAATTATAAATTGTTTGTTTTATGGCTAAAATAGGGGACTTTGCCTAAACTCCTCACGTGAGTCATTACGTCGAGAGGCACTCTACAACCCAGTATGGGGGAGATCTTGTAACATTATATAATGTTATGTAATGTTACATAACGTTACATACAAAATTTAATTATCCTCCAAAATAAATGTCGGCCACAAAAACAACCTAATATGGGGGAGATGTTGTAATGTTCATACCTAACAAAACAATAAAAAATAAAAAATATAATTATCAGGGAAAAAAAATGTCCGTTAGAAGAAAAACACAATATGGGGGAGATGTTCTAATGTTCCTACTTAACAAAATAATTAAAAATGAAAAATTGAATTATCCGCAAAAAAATGTTGGTCTACCATGTGCAAGGCCTCCTAAACAACCCATGGTCTTTTTGTACATGGTTTAGGAGGGCCTTGCAAATGGTTTTAAAACCATTTGCAAGGCCTCTTAAACAACCCATGGTTTTATTGTACATGGTTTATGAGGTCATTGTAAATGGTTTGAAGACCATGTGCACGGCCTCCTAAACAACCCATGGTTTTAGGAGGGCCTTGCATGTCACATCCCCGGTTTTGACCCCGTTTGCATGATGTATATAATGTAATTAATCGTGGTGAGGAGCTAAAGGCAAAAGCTCCGCCATCGATTTGTGTGAGTATGTTTCGGCAATGGGTATAGTTGCCGATGGGTTGTCGTGCTATCCGGCACCTTATAATGTGGCATCATGTAAATACACACATCAATTAAAATAAACCACAACCAGCTACGACAGTGCAACGTTGAATGAAAAGGGCATGGTTCCAAAGGATAAGGGGTGGGGGATGTCAAACCTTGGTTATGGGGGAAAAACCCATGTGTTATACCACCTTTGTTGTTGTCACCTTTTGTCTCATCCAACCTTGTCAACCTCTTTAATGCTTCAACTGGTGGTTGAAGAGTTATGGCTGAGTGATTGAGGGCATTTATTGCTGGAGAAAACGTGGGTAAAGAGGCAAGCAATTCCTCCATCTTCCCCACGACGCCATTCTCACTATCTGTTCATCTTCCTCACGCGCAGAGCCGCTACTGTTTTCTCTTCATGCGCAGGACTTCTCTGGTTTCACCTACGTTCTGCTCTCTCCTCACGCACTGAGATTCTGCGTTGATTTCCTCATGCAGGGAGCGGATGCAATTGCCGCTGTCACCCAGTATTTTTGGGTGTAGGAGCCATTCACGCTCAGGGCCGTGTATGTGGCTTGCTGTTGACTTCACCCACGTTTTGGGGCTGTTGCTATTCTTCCCATGATTTTTGGATGTGGCTGTGAGTCCGATTTCTTCCTCAATTGGGGACTGTGTGTGTCTTGCCCATGTTTGCAGGAGTTGTGTCATTCTCCAGCGTTTGTGTGGAGGAGCTGTGTGATGTGGATTTTCAAATCCGTTGGCTGAGTCTCCCATGTCTATGATGGGAGTTCCGTTTCCTTTTCCATGTTCTGTGGGCTGTGGATTGTTGCCACCGTTTTTTATTGGGAAGATGGGTTGCTGATATACCATGGTTTGGGTGTTGTTGCTGAGTTGTCTTGGCCACGATAGGGCCAATAACAACTCCGTGTTGTCTTGTTGACTCGAGCTGTGCTCGTCTGTTGTTTGGGACTGTCACTGGTTGCCTTGCCCTCATCACAGAGCTGTGAAACTCTTGTTTTGCTGCCAGTATGCAGTGGTTGTCCCCTTGGGATGTGCTGGCTTGGCCAATCTGTTGAAGGCCTGTTAAACCCAGCTGTGTTGGGATGCTGATTGTGTCCCTGGCTATGTGTAAGCCTGCATTGACCCTTATCCTTGGAGGAATCATGCCCAGCTCGGGGGTGGCAACATTGCTGAGAGATTGATGAGCACGCTGGCTTATGGTTGGGTGGAACGTTGCAGCAACGTAGTTGGTTGCGGGACAGGTTCTTCATCAAAAGATAAGTGCTGCTGGTTACTTTCATCTCTGCAATTGCTTTGATGTTTAACGAGTTACAAGGAACATGAGAATGCTGGAATGTGTATGTTTGCTTCCACTGAATGATTGAGGAATTATGCATCTGTGTATGCTTGTATGTTTGGCATCCTGTTATGCATGTTGTTCAAGCTCATAATATCAGCATTTACCCTGTTATGTTCATGGGGCGGTTTGCCCAGCTATGTTTGATGATTCGTTGCGTCCTCTTCGCCGGTCTTAGGGACGGGGACGTGACATTGCACATGGTTTTAAAACCATGTATGGGGGAGTTGTTGTAATGTTCTTTCCTAACAAAATAAAAAATAATAAAAAATATTATATGTCGGCTATAAATAGTATTAAATGTTAATAATAAAAATATTATATGTCGACCTTAAATAAAAATATGTGTCTTTTGGTCTCAATCACACCAAAGCTAATAGTTGAGTGCAATACTTAAGAAGAGGTTTGCACCTCCAAAGATTTGATCCCTCTCGGTTCTTGATAGAGCCTAGGATTTGGATCTATACTAGTCATACACTCAATGATGTTTTATCACACCGTTATCATATGTGTAATTGTCATGCCAAAATCTGACACACATACTCATGGATTTCACTACTTGTACTACTGCTCAATTACAACGCTCTTGTTTGGTTAACTGTATTTGTTAATTTTCTATTGGATTCATGTTAATGTATTGTTCAAATTTCCCATGGGGTGTAGAATAGGTAGTTAATGGGTGTCTTGTTCAGGCTCTCCTTGCATAAGGCTAATTTGAAAATGTATTTCTCTATTTGAAATTTGAAATTTAACGCTTAGTCTGAATGTTTGCTTTATAAATTGTTTGTAGCTTAACATTTTATATTGGAAATTATTATTTTGTTTTTGTAATAAATATTTTGTATAATGCTGGATCAAACCAATTGGATTGTGCTTACTAACATAATTGATTTAATGTTTAATATTTTTGAAATCAAGATTATGACGATCAATGACCTGTCTACCATCTTCTGTTGCGCCCCAATACAATGCCAAATTGAGAGAAGGATGGAAACAAAGTGCAACTTGGAGAGGAAGCATACCAAGCATGGTTGAATCAACCATCTATTCAATTTCGACTACGCCTATACTCACCAATTAGTAATGCCTATAGTAGTAGTAGTTCTTCACATGTTGGCAATGGAGGCAATGAAGTAGATGTTGGTATAGATGAGTTATTATGACAAATGAGTGTCATGGATGCAATGTTGTTACATACATTCCAAGACAGTGAGATAGGGGATGATGCTCATATCATTGAATCCTTCTTCAAAAGCCTTAAATTGACTTCCTCCACACCTCTCTTTGGACCTGGCTGGTCAAAGTATACACAGTTGGGGACAACAATGTAAATATACAACTCAAAAGCAATGTATGGCATGATAGACACCTGTTTCTCGACACTTTTGAGGTAACTCACCATCAACTACCTTATATTTTGAGGAGTCTTATCACATAGTAAACATTGAAAATGGTCGATTTTATGAATGTTAGATGACATGGCACATTTATGTTTCCCACTAACTATAGGTTATTCAAAGATAAGGTACTTTTGAGTGATAATGTCTTTCCTAGCAGCTGTGAAGAGGCAAATCAAATGTTGATACCGTTGGGTGTTGAGTATATATCATATCATGCGTGTCCTAATGATTGTATTCTATATAGAGGCAAATATGCAGACAAAGAGATATATCCAATATGTGGGCATGATAGGTAACAAAAATAAAAAAACAAGGCTAAAGAACATGGTCCTCCTCATAATATATTGAGACACAATAATAACTTATCTATGTTGTAGGGATTTCATGCATTGCACTGAAGTGAGGAAGGAATTATGTGGATCCCAACAAATTCATTAGCCATGAAGCATATAGAGGATACATGGCTCGATAAATTCAAGGATGAAGTATGCATCCTTCGATTGAGCATATCCATTGATGGAATCTACCAATTTTCCAAAACAAACACCACCTATACTATTTGGCCTGTAGTAGTGATTAATAACAATACCCCCACATGGTTGTCCATGAAGAATGAACATCTTATGTTGGCTCTTATAATCCATAATAGAACACAAGTGTAGAATATGGGAATTATGGGAAGGGATAGGAGTTGAAGGAATTATGGGAAGGGATAATCGAGGAGTTGAAGGAATTATGGGAAGGGATACATGTATATGATGTATCGGGAACTTTTCCCATCAAAGAGGAGTTTTATGTTGTATGGAATATGTGTGTACACCGCACATGATTATCCGGGGTTAGGAGTTTTCTCATGTAAATATGTTTTTGATTTGTTTATATTCAAAGCAATATTTTTTAGCATATTTAATTTAGTGCGACTATGTTGATCTTCAATTCTAACCACATGCTCTATATACCAAAACATTGCAAGTCTTGTAACAAAAGGTTATCATGGATGTAAATGTTGTGGGCCTTCTATGAAAGCCAGGTGGTCCAAATACCTAGGAAAGGTAGTGTATGACTGCTCTAGGGTATTCCTCCTAGAAAACCACCCTTATAGAAGAGGAACATATGTTTTCAATGGTAAACTAGAGAGAAACCAAATGCCTGAAATAATGACACCGACTAATTGGCTTAGGGAATATGGAAAAGAGAAGGATAATGAAATTTCATAGATGTTTGATTCAAATGGGGAACCTATGTTTGATGGTCTTGAATTCTTGACATCTATGTGGAGAAATTGCCCAAATGGATGAAAAGGAAATCGATATTTTATGAGCTCCCATATTGGGAGCATCTTAAGATTGTCCATTTACTAGATCCCATGCATATATTTAAAAATGTTTCATGTTATTTGTGGTGTCACATATGATCCAAAAAACATGACAAGTTGTTTGCTAGGAGAGATCTTTTCTTTTCAAATACTAAAAAGAAGCATTGGCCAAGACAAGCAAATAGAGGAGAGGACAACCCCTCTTTTTCATTTAAAAAAGACGTTGTCCCATGGATTTTGAAGAAACAAGATCTTAATTTGGAAAAATGAAGTTATATTGGGTGGGAAGGCGCCTTCTTTATATGGGTCTACTATATGCCACTGCTTCACTGCATACGGAAATTTGTCGGGTTTGAAATCACATGACCATATCAACCTTCTAAGGGTACGCATAATGTTAGCAAAATGTTTTTATTTTTATTTATATCTTTCACCACACAAGTTAAAATGTAATTAACTGGTTCTATTTATTTTGTAGTGTCATTATTCGTTGTTCATGCTTGGGTGTGTGAACCATGAATTTCTAGATGACCCGCAACATTCCATATGTAGACTATTTGCCTCTGTATGGTGGATCACATCAAATGAGATTTAAATTGCTAGCATTCCCCGGTGGCGTCAAGCGATAGTGAGATTGTTTGTATGTTTGAGAAGGAACCATTGATGAGTTTCATGGACTTGTATGTTCATATTCTAATTCATCTAGTTGATGAGGTTGAATTAGTTGGGGTGGTCTCATATTGTTGGATGTTCTTCTTGGAGAGGTACATGAAAAAATTGAAGGGATTTGTTTGAAAAAGGGAAAAACCCAAGGGGTCTATGGTAGAGGGGTACATAGTATGTGAGTCATTATATTATGCCAGTGAGTACATCAAGCAAATTGACTGTACACCAAGCAAAATGATTTGGGACGATGAACGTGATGAGGACAAAATGGAAGGGGAGGTACTGAAAACGAATGGAAAAATGTGCATGATAAAGAGTAAGTCACTTATCTTTCGATCACATTTCCACATAGTAAATATTCACAACAAACTTTGAAATCGATATTTGATCCCATACGTACTGAATGTGGTTTTTTTTCCATGAATACAACAACGAATTTAGAAATGGATGCAATCAATAAATTAATTCTTTACTGCACAGAGGAAACAGAACTGTGGGTCACATTGTATGAAGAGAAGAGGAGGAAATGGGACATTGACAGAAAATGATTTAGGTGGTTGCACAGTAGAAGCAGTCCTTTTCTAGATCATTTAAAAGAAAATATGCCAATGATATGTCCCAACAATTCGGTTGCAGAATAAGTTAGAGAGAAATATGGTCAATCCGGTTGTTACCCACCTGAAGAGGAGGATGTGCTAAACATCGGAATTAGGTGCAACAACATAGTAATATCTATCTCTGTACATCTCGAAATTTATAATGCAACTTTGAATTATAACATCTATGTTTAATATATTGATGGTTGGGTTATTAAACATATGACACCATCATTGGTTAAATTTTTTTACATGTGAACTTGTTCCCATCCATGTGGGATTATGGGCATCATTTTCACATTGAGGATGTTGATGATGGACGTCTTACACAATATTGTGGAGTGGAAGTCGAGTTCGCCCAATATAGTCGTGCTAACCATTGGAAGTTGGGTTATGTCGAAAATATACAAGAGATAATTCAAGTGGATTTCTCATCTTTCTAATGTGTTATTTTTAGGTGTAGGTAGTGGGACATATTCGACAACAATAATGCAAGGAATATTGTGATAAGGGGTTGATATTTATCAACTCTAGAAATATGTACGATGAAAGTAAGGATCCTTATGTTTTCCCAAAACAATGCAACCAAGTGTTATTTTACCTAGTTGTGTTGGATAAATACTAGTGATTCATATTAAGATATGACCCTAGGTCTAAACATGTTTTTGAGAACAACGATGCTATCATGCCAACTGAGGAAAATAATGAGATTGATGGAAACAGAAACTGATATGTACATGTTTTATTTTATCATTTATAGATTGAGATATCATTTTATTATTTTCATCTTTGATTGTCTAATTATATTGTTTATTTTCCATGTTATGATGGCGGAAATGGAAAGTTGCAGATTATTGGATACAATGTTTAAACAATTTGAGTTCGTTAACAACCAATCTGATTTGAAATATGTTTCATGTCTATCAAGTAATTTGTGGTTATATGGAATCATTGTATGTCATTCCCCATGGTTAGAGATGATCTTTCTTGCTTTCCATTTAGTTCATTGTGGTGTGGGTTTTATCATTTGATTTATTGTATTCTTATAATTGGATTAGAATCAACAAATTAAAGTGAAAATTATCATTGATGTCAATCATATTTATTGTTTGTTGTAATTTCAACTACTCTTATTTGAATAACATGGTCGATTTAATGAAAATATTATACTTAGAAATTTATATTTTACATTTTAGATACATAGACACGTATATATCGTTAAGGAAGAAAAAAAATTACGGCAAGAATGAAATATGTATATCCTTTAAAATTATGATATAATAAATTAAAAATAAAAACATATTGAGAAGTCGAAGAGAGCCGTGTTGCAAGAATTTAAAATTCGACGTTTCGACTGCTTCTCTGGGATCATCATCAGGAGACGTTCGAAGCCTGAAAGTTTTTATGAGAGGTAGGTATGTTATAAATATCAGTCTTGGAGTGAGGTTCAAAAATATTTCTTTTGTGGAGTCGGTTTGTGAAAAATAATTAATTTATTTTGCAAAAAACTTTTATAATTTCAATTTTTATAGTTTTAAATTTTTTTATAAAACCATTAATTCCAACTAAGGTATAAACTCTAATAAGTTTAGTTTTTAATTAACTTTTTATATTTAAATTTTATTATTTAAATTTTTATATAAATTTTTAGAATTAAACTTTTAAATTTTTTATATTTCTAGGCCTAAAACTTTCTATTTTTAACATAAAAACCTTTTATTAAAATTTTTATATAACTTAACCTTTATAATTTAACCTTTTATAATAAATTTATGAGTAATGATTTAAATTTTTATATAAGTTTGAAAATGTATTTTGAACTCTTTATAATATTAATTATTAAATTTTAACTTTAAATTTTAAATTTTTAAATTTTAATAAAGGCTTTAGGAGGAGAGTTAAGGGTTCCTAGTTTCAAGTTTTTAATATTAAAAGTTCTAAATTTTTTAAATTATTAAAGGGGGAATTAAGTTCAAAGTTTTAAAGTTTTAAAGGAGTTAACTAACCGAGGTGAAGGAACCTAAGGTTTTGAGAAGAGAAAGACCTAAACTGATTCATCATAAATCAGGTGATAGACGACGAGGGTTTTTAAGTTGAAGGGAGTGTAGGAGAGGTTTCTAGGAGTCACTAAGCTTTGCACCATCGTCCCTGTTAAGGCAGTTGTGGCTTAAATTGATTTCGATTTTCTCCCTGATTTTTCGCTTTATAAGGTTGTCTTCTCTAGCTAAGACTTTAGCGTTTTCCAAACATATTTGGTGACCTATTAAGTGTGAATGTTTAGCAAGGGATGATTTATTATGTCTATCATGTCTTAGGTCAGTGCTATGTTCCTTGAATCTTGTTTCCATGGAGCACCCAGTTTCCCCTATGTATAGTTTCTTACAAGAACAAGGGATGGAGTACACGCCTTTGTAAGTCTTCGGATTAATTGGGTCTTTTAAGGAGTCCACCATGTTCCTGATAGTGTTGGGAGGGGTGAAGAAGGTTTGGATCTTGTTTCTTTTTAAAGTTTTAGCTAATTTGTCTGTGGTGCCTTTAATATATGGGAGGAAAATTCTCTGTATATTGTTGTCACTTTTCTCAATAGTCTTTTTCTTCTTTTCCTTGTTGGCGGAAGCAATGATTTTCCTGAACTGTTTACCATTGTACCCATTCTCCTCAATTTTTTTTTCTAGGTGATCAATTTCCTCTTTAATGTGTTCCTTGTCTGAGATCCTAAGGGCTCTTGTTACCAGGGTATTGATGTTATTATATATAATTAATATCATGATCGATAATAATAAATTTAGAGAATGCAACTTTTGGATTTACAATTGAGAGAAAATGATGTTCTTTTAATTAAGTATTTGTTTTACTAACTAATAGAGATTTGATATTTGTCATCGTGAAGTGGGTTGTTGTAAAAAAAATAAAAATGTTGAATGATACATTGATAGGTCATATTGATGTTGATATTTACATTTTCTTGTGATGTTCATATTTATATATTATAATAATAATATTACATGATAATACTTGACTTTTTATTATGATGTTTGGTTACACTTATACAAAATGATTAATTTATGTTTATCATTTGAATAATTAAGTTATTTACAAAATTGTATGATGAAGACTTAATTTCCTTATTAAAAACCATTATATATTATTTTGTAATGCTCAACATAAAGTTACAACAAATTATATATATATATATATATATATATATATATATAGCATTACGACAAATTTGTTAAGATTTCATATGCTAGACTAGATATCATTAGTGTTCAATCCAAATTCACAACAATAACATATGCATAATCACTGAAAGAAACAAAATCACAAGATAGACACAATATTTATCTTGGGAAACCCTCAAGGGGAAGAAAAGCCAACAAAACTTCCTTTGTATAAAATGTATTAGATATAACCCCAAAATAGGTATTTTCCTCCTTGTTGTTCTCTCTCTCTCTCTCTCTCTCTCTCTCTCTCTCCCCTATGCGCTACACAAGTGAGTGTGTCTATGTTGTAATGAGGAACACAACTCCTTTATTTATACACATTATGTCAACTGACTTTTACCCTATAAAAGTTGACCCCACTTAACTGGTTGGGATGACTTCACCTAGGAAGACTCAAAACAATATTTTATATTATTCATTAGGGTACTAATGACCTGACTTACAATGGAGGCTTTACCTCATGACTATATGATGAGCAATTACAATAGTAACATACCGACAGAGGAATAATGACATCTCCCTTGGGTTACATCAGTAAAATACATTTAGAATATCCTTTGAAGTTACAATATTTCAACACTCCCCCTTAACAAGAAGGTTATTCTACTGACAACATCATCATAGACTGTAGGAGTAAGGAGAGAGAGTATCTTCAACATTATCGAGGTAATACATCTATACGTCATAGGAAGTTTTTACAATCAGTAACTGGAACAATTACTCTTCAATGTATTCATCTTCTGCATCATACGATCACTTGATCCTTTTGCAACAATAATTTGATACTTTGATCCTTCGTAGCAACACTTTGATATTCTTGATCCTTTGCAGCAACACTTCAATATTCTCTATCCTTTGCAGCAACACTTCGATCTTCTTGATCCTTTACAACATCACTTTGATATTCTTGATCCTTCTTAGCAGAAACACTTTGATCTTCTTGATCCTTTGCAATAACACTTCAATATTATTGATCCTTTGTAGTAGCAACACTTTGATCTTCTTGATCCTTTGCAACAACACTTCGATCTTCTCAATCCTTTGAAGCTACACTTCGATCTTTTCGATCCTTTGTCGCCATGATACATATAGTACACATGATCTCTTTCTGGGATGATCAATCCCTATCACTTTAGGACATAGTTCCAAGGATGATGCAATCCTCCATCATCCTACTCCCCCTTAACGAGGAGGGTCTATAGTATTGACAAGCTGAATAGTGTACAACTGAATGTAGATATCGATCACACCTAGATGCAGGCTCTATCATCTGTAAGGACTCATCGTAGTGCATCCTCAACTTAAAATCTAGGACCACTCCTAATCGAGTGTTATACTACGACATCTACATATACATGTAGGCATACTCTCCATACAAGAGTATTGTTTGCAGATGCAGATCTCAACCACAACTTGGTGTTGGCCCTCATCGTAGGACATCCTCAGCTTGTTAGAGCTAGGACCACTCCATGCGAGTGTTATGCGAGGACGTCCATGAGGACCCATCATAGAGAATCCTTAGCACTAAAGAAAGCACCACTCCCAAGTGAGTGTTATTCTATGGAATCTACATAGAAATGTAGGTATACTCTCCATACAAGAGTAACATTTACAAGGAAGATCTTGACCGCACCTATGTGTCGGCCTATCATCTGTAAGGACTCATCATAGGACATCCTCAACATGAAAGCTAGGACCATTCACAAGAGAATGTTATACTGTGATATCCACAAATGAATGTGGGTACTCTCCATGCGAGAGTAACGTCTACAGGGCCATCCTTAGCTAGTAAGGATCACTCTCATGAACAAAGTGTTATACCTGCAAGACCATCCTTAAGAGAGGATACTATCATCCATAAGTGAATTTCGGACCTTGTCAGCATCTTCAGGCGTACTTGGCCTCTTTCATATTGGATCTTCACTATCATCTGCCATCAATGACAGTCTTATCATCACTCCCCATTTTCTGGGAGGATCAATATCATCAACTTGCTGCCCCTTTGTCTGAGGAGGGTTCATATCTTAGACCTGTTCTTTCTTTCCAAGGAGAGTCCATATCTTTGACTTGTTCCTCCTTTTCGAAGAGGGTCCATATATTCATCATTCCTTATTCTAAGGAAAGTCTGTAGTCCCATCACTGTTCCTCCTTGCGACGAAAGTCTTTTCGAACTACACCAAGATTTTCATGAAAATTTTTAAACTTTACCCAAGAAAGAGGCTTTGTTAGCACATCAACAACTTTCTCATCAGTACTTTTATAGCTCCCTTTTGTACCATATCCCTTATATAAAAATACCAGATTTCTATGTGCTTTAATTTATCACGGAACACAAGATTGTTTTTCATCTTTATGCAAAGGCTAGTTGTCACAAATAATCACTGTGGTATCCAACTCTATGTCAAATAGTCCTTACATCAGTTTCTGCATCCATATCGCTTCATAACTAGCGGATCAAGCTGCTATGTACTCTACTTCAGCTGTGCTGAGTGCAACACTAGACTGTTTCTTACTAAACCATGAGATCATGGTGGATCCCAAACAATAACATCCACTTGAGGTGCCATTCCTATTTACGGCACTTCCTGCCCAATATGTATCCATATATCCATACAATATGTAGTCATTATCTTTACCATAGTAAATTCCAATATATATCGTACCTTTTAGGTACCTGATCACATGCTTTGCAGCTATCAGGTGAACCCGTCTAGGTTTAACTAAAAACTGACTTAAGGTGTTCACAACAAAGCATATATCTGGCCTTGTATTCATTATATAAATCAATGACCCAATGATATGTCTCTACAGAGTCATATCAACTAACTTAGATGACTCATCAGATAACAACTTCAAGTTGGTGTCTATGGGTGTGGCCATGGCTTTAAAATCCAACATATCAAATCTTTTCAATATTTCTACTGCATACATTCCCTGGTTCAGAAAAATTCCTTATGGGCTCTACAACACTTCTAGCCCGAGGAAATAATGCATCAATCCAATATCTTTCGTCTTGAATTCTTCATCTAGCTTCTTCTTTCTCTGTGATCTGTTTCTCATTTCCTGTAAGAAATAGATCATCCACATATAGTAATAGTATGATAGGTTCATCATCCATAACCTTCATGTAAAGTTTAGGATCATCTTTACTCTTGGTAAAGCCCAAGCTTGTCAAGAAGCTATCTATTCTACCACACCAAGCTCTAGGAGCTTGCTTCAGTCCATACATAGCCTTTTTCAACTTACATACATGAGTCACTCTGTCTTCGACTTCAAATGCTTGTGGTTATTCGATGTAAACCTCTTCCTCAATCATACCATTCAGGAAGGCTGTCTTTACATCCGACTAGTGTAGATCCCACTTCATCATGGAAGAAATGATAGAAGAATACCAGTTGATAATGAAGAATGATGTTTGGGATATGGTACCCAAACCAGAATACCGCACTCTTGTTTTCTCTTCTTATGATTATATCATGTGAATGGTGCTGAAGAAGTCTATAACCTTTAACATCTTCTGAATATCCAACAAATATGCACTTTTCACTTTTAGGCTGCAATGCTTTTCGTTTTTCATCCGGAATGTGAGCCCATGTTTCACAACCAAACACATGAAAATGACTTACATCTGGTTTAATTTTACTCCATGCTTCTTCTAGTGTTATACCTTGTAAAACTTTAGTGGGTGTGCAATTAACTATGTAATTTGCACAATGTATGGCCTCAACCCAATATTGAAGACTTTGTCCCTTAGATTGGATCATACAATTAACCATTTCTTTTAAAGTGCGGTTCTTCCATTCAACTACACCATTTTGTTGTGGTGTATATGGAATAGTGTGTTGTTGTTGGATTCCTTGTTCAATGCAAAAAGTAGTGAACTTGTTGTTAACATATTCTCCTCCATTGTCAGATCTTAACTTAATAATTTGATGACCATATTGTTTTTAAACAAGGGCCTTGTAGGCCAAGAACATGTTAAATAATTCGCTCTTAAGTTTTAGGAAGTAAACCCAAGTGCGTCTGGAGTAGTCATCAATGAAAGTTAAGAAATATTTGAAAGCAAAAAAAGATGCAGATGGAAGAGGACCACACAAGTCACTATGCACAAGCTCCAAAGGAACCGAGGCGTGCCAAGAGGCACATTTGTCAAAACTGTCTCGATGATGTTTTTCGAGTACACAACCGAAACAAACACCATCCTTGCAAGATACCATCGGAAGACCAGTCACCATATTGTCTTTACATAGTTGTTGCAATGAGCAATAATTTAAGTGACCAAATCACTCATGCCAAAGTTTGCTCAAGTTATCACTATGAGCAACAAAAACTGAAGGAAAAGGTGATGACCCAAAGTTGTTAAATTTGTACAACCTGGTAATATCATCAACAGTTCCAGTAGCAAGGTCATTTTGAGGATTTTTAAAATCCTTGATTACAACTTGGTGAGGTGTAAATGTCACAGTTTTACCTTCACCTGAATGAGTAATTTGATAGTCTGATAACAAATTGTAGGAAATTTTTGGAACACATAGTACATCACTGAAATGACCATTTTCTACTGGAGCTGTTCCAGATCCTACAACACTTAGAGATCTATCATCACTAACACATATTTGTTTGGTGTTACATTCATGCATAGTAGAAAAGATGGCTTGATCCTTAGCCATATGATACGATGCTCTAGAATCAATGAGCCATTCATTTGAAGTAGAAGAAGAAGATGCAGTATAAGAGTAACTAGAAGCACAAAGTGCATGTCCATGAGAGTTAGATTCTGAAGACGAATCTAGGCTGATGTGGTGCTTCTTCATTGCTGCTTCCAAGGCTACCTTCTTTTTGAAACACTTAGATTCATCATGATTATCTTTCCCACAAAAATTGCAATGACGCTTAGTCTTCTTTCCTTTTGGCTTGCATCCTTTGTCATGTTTTAAAGAAGGAGCTGATTGAGAGGGTTTGGGACCCTTGTTGTTTTGCTTATTATTGCGAGAATTCTATTTCTTGGGAGGCTTGGACTTTTCTTTTTATTGGGACAATAAGGATTTCCCAGATGTATCTACATTGTTAATTATTCCAAGATGAATGAGCTTATCTTGCTCTCTAATTGAGGAATCACAAAAGGATTCAAGACTAGGCTCTTGGTAGCTAGCTGCAGTTAAGGATTCTTTCATGGAGTAGAATGTAGATACAAAAACATAATATGCAGGTCCAAGTTTGGAAAGAATATGATAAATACATTGTTTGTCTTCTTTCTTAATCTTGCATTCTGCAGATAAGAGCCTAAGACTTTTATACTTAGATAAATAGTCCTGAATGCATGAAAAATCATTTGGATTCAAGGAAAACAACTCATTCTCAAGTTGATGACCCCGAATTTCACTGTGTTTACCAAACACAGATTCCAACTTTTCCTAAGCTTTATCAGGTTCATCAATTCCAGATATGTGGAATCGCAAATCAGTAGAGATTGACATCCCAATCAATCCATGAGCTTCATCACATCTATTTGCCCATTTAATTTTCTTATCATCATCAATGGGTTCTGCTTCTTTTCCTGAGGTTATCCCGAAAAGTCCCCTACTTCGTAGAACATCCTCCATACGAGATTTCCATGAGAAATAGTTAGAACTTGTAAGTATAATATCACAAGGGGTGGCCATACTGTAAAATAAAGGCTAAAAAAATAGAAATTAACTATTTGGTTGCAAAGAGATCGAAAAAATATGTGGTTTTAAAAAAAACGACACTGAAAACTGATTCTGGATGATGAAGTTATGCTTGATAAAAAAAAATGTTGAAGATGTCCCCAATAGTGACGTGGTAGATATCAACTTGACCAACTAAAAAAAAGAACCCCCCTCTTCCCAAGATCAACCTTTGACAATCACTTTACAATAAAGTTGCTTAGAAGTCAATCACTTTTGTAGAATAAGTGAGGTTCACTTTTACAATAATGTTACTTTTAAATAGTGCGACAATAAATTAAAAGACTTAAGTCACTCACTTTTTATTTTATTTTATTTATGTGAGATGCACTTTTACAATAAAGTAACTTGAAAATAGAAATTGCATGCACTAAAAAGTTGCTTAATAAGACTTGAACTTAAGACTTATTAAAGAATAAAACAACTTTGGACCAAGTGAGCTAAGTTTAAAAGGTACATAAAATAATGGAAAGAGGAAGATTTTTTTTTATTTTTTACTCTTCTCTCTCGTTCTCCGTGCTTGTCTTTTTTTTTCTGCAAATCACAAAAAAATGAAAAACAAATTTTCGTTTCTTTTTTCCACACAATGGGGTTAGATCTTGGTTAGCTTACCCAGAAAGTCTACGTTTTCAAGTTTTCTCGCTATTTCTAATTTGCTGTGATCGCATAAGGCGCACGGCAAAGAGCATACCTAGTCGAGAAGACAAGAAAAAAACTTTCCCTTACTGTTTCTGATTCGCCGTGATCGCGCAAGGTGCACGTCAAAGAGTATATGTAGTCAAGGAAGGCAACAGTCTGAGACTAAAAAAAAAAATATCTAATATTAAAACTGATAAGATATGAGAGATTTAAAAAAAACAAATCCGTCACTGTAACGTTATACCTTCAGATTTGCCGAAATGGGTGTTTCTGGAACAAACGTAAATGGTTTTTGGTGAAACAAAAACTATTTCCCAATGGAAACGGCGCTCCAGATGCAATGGAACAGCTCCCATAGGCAAAAAATGCATAGAAAATCTAGAACCAGAAACCCTTTCAAAGTTTCGGCAACACCGGTTCCAGATCTTAATCAAAACCGAAAGCGGCTCTTCATAAAAGAACTGATACCATGTTCGGGTACACAGGGTACTCCCAAAAGACCGAACACCTTTAGATACCGCTTCACACAAATAGATCACAGATTAACACACCGATATTTGTCACGTGGTTAAAACCCTCGAGAGGGAAACAATCCACGGCCCCATCCAAATAGCTACTTGGAGCAATTTATTATGCAAAAGAAAAAAAGTTACATCAGCTTCTCATAATCGATCAACTAGCCAAGGACCCTCTATGCTCTTTAAATAGAGATCATAGACCAATCGGGTGTTAAGCCACGGATCAATGGTAGGTATGATCTAAGAGAAGTTGAACCGTCGGATCACTCTATGTCTAGAACATATCGTGACCGTCGGACTAGAATATTTACAAATGCATACTAATGTATACTAAAGAAACACACTTTTACCTAACAGATATATTACATAAGTTGATCTTAACTAACTCCTAAGTGTCTAAATATACTAACACCACCCACTCTTTTTTCTGTGCAGCTTCCTCGTAGTTGGTGGGTTCTTGATCTACAAGGTGACACATCAAAGTTACATAACTGGAGTATGGATTTAATCTTTTTCTTGTTCTTGTTGTGACTTTTGGAACTCCATATCTCTCTACTTCTTGTATGATTTCTCTTATGCAAACAAGTTTTCTCTTTCGAGAGATATCCACTATAGGGGGTTCCTGAGGTTCTAGCATATCATGATCTTCAGATGCTACTATTTCAGGAGAGGGTTCAACTTCTATCATTCTGGGAGGTACATTCTCTTCATGTACTTCTTCAAGATGACACCTTCTGGATTTCTTAAGAGCTGTCTCTTCATCAAATGTTACATCCCTACTAATATCGATATGATGGAATCCTGAAGGCTTTAGAGACTTCACAATATCCAACAAATATTCCCTTTTTTCTAGAAGTATCCAACTTGTTTCTCTTCTCTTTCGGCATATGTACATATACTAGAAAATCAAATATCTTGAGATGGCTCACTTCAGGTTTATTTCATGTATACATTTCTCAGTATTCTTGAATCCAAGAGCGCTGTGAGATCATCTATTCTAAACATACAAAACTGTCCTTGCTGCTTCATCCCACAGGTGCATGGGGAGGTCTTATTCATGAATCATGGTCTTTGCTGCTTCCATAATGGTTCTATTCTTTCTTTCCACAAAAACCATTATGGCTGAGATTATAGGAAGCGGTTAGTTCCCTCTTGATTCTTACCTCCTTACAAAATGCTTCAAATTCCTTTGAAGTGTATTCTCCACCATTATCTAATCTGAGTGTCTTGATTCTCTTTTCTGAATGGTTCTCTATCAAGGATTTGAATTCCTTGAATTTTCCAAGCACTTCACTCTTGTTCTTTAAGAAGTATATCCATGTCTTTCTTGAATAGTCATCAATAAATGTGACATAATATTCATATCCACTTAATGATATGGAGGGCATATGACCATATACATCATAATGAATTAGTTCTAGTGTACCTTTAGTCTTTGTTTCACTTTTTGGAAAGGGATTATTGATGTTCATTCCTCTTGCGCATCCTTTACAAGTTCCCTCATGATCAATCTTCAGATCTGGTAACCCTGTTACCACCTTGCTCATATTGGGTAGTGCTTTGTAGTTGATGTGAGCAAGACTCCTATGCCATGGTTCACTTGAGCTGGTAGTCTCATGGAAAAGGGTTGTTTCTTGATTTCCTTTGAGTTTGTACAGTCCTCCTTATTCTTAACCAATGACCACGACATTTTCAAGTGTCTTTTCTTTGGACCACATAATTACTTGTCCATATATAAAATCAACTTTATATCCTTTCTTATCTAGAGCTGAGATGAAAATTAGATTCTTTTTCAAACCTAGTACATATAGTACTTCCTTCATATTCATGGAAGTCCCAGAGTCAATCTTGTAGCTTGATTCACCAATACCTTTGATGGAATATTGGTATTCATTTCCCAATGATACCTCTCGAGGAGAGTTATTTTCTTTAAGACTTGACATAGTTTGCTTATTTCCTGTCATGTGCTTTGAAGCACCACTATCAAATAGCCATGTATCTTCTCCAGGTGTTACAGACCCAGAGAGTGCAAAGAATAATACATATTCATCTACATCTTCTTCTTTTTTTAGTCTCTTTCAAGGTCTTTCTTCCTCATCCTCATCTTCAGCTAGATGAGCATGATGTCTCTTGTTTTTGTTTTTCTTCTTTGGTGATGGACACTCTCTAGCAAGGTGTCCTATCTTATGACAGTTGTAGCATTGATACTTTGAGTAATCCGAACTTCTTTTTTTGAAACTTCTTCTTTGAAGGTTTATGGTTACCTTTATTGATGTTTGATTATTTTATTCCTTTAGTATGGATGGCTAGAGCTTGATAATCTTCTCTGAGTGGAGCTTCTTTGTTAGCTACTCTAGCTTCTTCTTGAATGCAATCTTCCCATACTATGTCAAAATTCATAGTTTCTTTTCTGGCACACAGAGTCTGTATGAAAAAGTCCCAAGGTTTAGTGAGACCATTGAGAAAAGTTATAACTAGTTCATCCTCATTAAGGGTGTCTCCAATGGAACTTAGTTTCTCTCTAAAATGGGATACCCTTGTGATGTAATCTTGAATTGATTCTACTTTTCTCATCTTGGTTCCCTTCAGTTGAGCTTCTTAGATTCATCTTTCTGTTGATGTTCCTTCCCTCATACATTCTGGAAAGTGCATCATACATTTGCTTTGGTGACTTCTTAGATGCAACTTGAGGGATCAAGTGATATTTGATATAATAAAAAAATGATCCTCATTGGATTGATTAGGTCTTGCTCATGCTTCTCCTTACCTTCATGTTATTTAGTTTTTGCAACTTCATCCTTGATGTACTTTTCAAGACCATTCTCTCCGAGAATGAGACCAATCCTATACTTCCATGCTAGGAAGTTTTCTACGCCTTCCAGTTCATCCTCAAGCTTAGTGCTTGGGGCCATCCTATCCAGGAGGCCACTAAAAATTGAAATTTCTCAAAATGAAAAGCTGAACTTGGTTTCTGGAGATCCCAAATATTCACCCTTCAAAACTTGCTTGCGAGGTTGTAGCTTTTGCAGAATTTTTGTTTCAGGCCAAACTATGGTTTGGTTTTCCCAGAGATTCAACCACCCAAACACTTCGATCCCGGGATGAATAGATGCACTCTATGGAGGTGCAAATTTCTATGCAAGCAGATCTTCCAAATTCCAAACTTTGGAGAAACCCTAATTTATTCTGGAGAGGGAGGAGGGAGAGTTTCACCTTGTAAAATCTGTTCTATTTAGGCTAGCTCTGATAACATGTTAAGATTTCATATGCTAGACTAGTTATCATTAGTGTTCAATCCAAATTCCCAACAATAGCATATGCAAAATCACTGAAAGAAACATAATCACAATATAGACACAATAGTTATCCTGGGAAACCCTCAAGGGAAGAAAACCCAACAAAACTTCCTCTGTATAAGATGTATAATATATAACCCCAAAACAAGTATTCTTCTCCTTGTTGTTTTATCTCTCTCTCTCCTATGCGCTACATAAGTGAGTGAGTTTGTGTTTTAACCAGGAACACCACTCCTTTATTTATACACATTATGTCAACTGACTTTTACCCTAGACAAGTCAACCCCACTTAACTGACTTGGCCTACTTCACCTAGGAAGAATCGAAACAATATTTAATATTATTCATTAGAGTACTAATGACCCGAGTTACAATGCAGGATTTACCTCATGACTCTATGATGACCAATTACAATAGTAACATCCCGACAGAGGAATAATAATATCTCCCTTGGGTTACATAAGTAAAATAAATTTAGAATATCCTTTGAAGTTACAACATTTCAACAAAAGTTTACTACACTATTAAGAAATTAATTATAATAAATTATTATATCCATACAAATTATATGAAAACAATAATAAAAACAAATAAAAAATATATTATTACATAAACATAATACTATGTCTGCAAATGATACAACAATTATAAACATGACACTATGTCATATTATAAAACATTCATAAATCATAGAGTTTCCACAACTTCATCCATTATCAATACAAAATTCATAAAAATATTTACTTCAACGATAATTTTTATTCAATTATATTATGTTAAAATACTAATTTTAACCTATATTAAATTACTTGAAACATTTTCCCACATTTTCAATTACCGTTAGTCCAATTCATATTTTCACATTTATGATGACCTAACACCCAACCATACTTTCAATTTCATTTTTTAACCAATATATCAACCTATATATGAAACCATACTTCAATATGTCTCCAAATTTAGGTTGGAATTATTTAATATGAAAAGTGGTCCAAAGGATGCTAAAATTTTGACCCAAAAAAAAACCAATCACTTTCTTTACAAAGGTCTAAAATATTGTTTTATGTTTAAGTGATAGTACTTGATATGTTATGTTTATGAGTGTTAACTATATGTAAGTTATTCTCAAATCAGGAATGATTTAACATGAAAAATGGTCGAAGCGATGCTAAAATTTTGAAACTTTCTAGTGCTTTCAAAACTTGTTAAGTCATACAAGATGCCGAATATAAATTTCTAGTCCAATAATTGTTATGACATATTTGATCCACCTCCTTATACAAAGGCATCATTAGTATCTCTTTGACCAACACTAGATGCATCGTCACCTCCATTAATAGAGCCAGAGGCAGCATCAACATCTCAGTCAGTAGAGCTAGAGGCATCAAAACCTCCACCAATAGAGAAAAAGGCATCGATACCTCTATTAGGAAAAAAAAGAGATTAGAGAGAAGGATGGATATGTCCATCAAGATGAATCATGCAACCCCTTCTGAGCATCTCTATAATATATTCAACTAGAGAAAGAAATGGTGGATGGTCGGGCATATCAGTAGCATCGACATGTTAGTCGAGCATGAGTAGAGGAGATGATGAAGTAGGATTGGAAAGTCGGTCGAGTAGGAGTAGATGAGATGATCAAGGAGATGATGGAGGAGTAGGTGGAGGAGGAGGAGGCGAAGTAGTAGACATCGCTGCTAATGGAGGAGGAGGTGGAGTAGTAAATGTCGAATTTGATGGAGGAGTAGGTGGAGGTGGAGGATGATGGTCATTCCTCATAGACGCTAACTGAATGCATGCACCACCATTATGTTGCATCAAAATCTTCATCTCACAAGGAATAATCCTCCATGTCTCTGCCAGGTGATGCTATCAAACAATGTTGTTCACCTATACAGGTTGAACCCCTCATATGCCAACAATGTCTCCAACTTGTCTGCCACATCCCAACGATACCTATTGTGGGGCCTGTGTGGATGGTGGCTAGGATTTCTACCAACCAACTGTGGTCGGGCCTGATCAGGATCCTCCATATCTTCATCCTCCTAAGAGGGAGGAGGTGACCCGACCTCACCATTGAATGTGCCAATGTCTGAAAATATTTAGTAGACAATAATAATTAGATAATTTCATTAAACGATTTAATAATTAAAAGAGATTTCATTTTCATTACGTATAAAGAGAATAAAATGGAGCTAGAGTAATTTAAACATAATGATAATATTACCTCTCTCATCCGGTGGCTCCTCCAGGGTGAAGGAGATATTGGGGAACCCTCTATAGTCCAAGCCCACATATGGATATGGCACATGTCTAGTGCATGGTCCTCCTCACTGTCTAACATTTGGAGCACCTTTGACGTGATTTTAGTTAAAAATTCAGGTTGCCCCCTCATGGGAATCATCTTCACACACATGTGCATATGCACCTATGTCATCGACTTACAAGGGAGGTGCTGAAATGATGGCCTAGTGGAAAAAACCTCTCAAAAAATAGAAAAAAAGATCTGAACAGAAAGGGAAGTTTAACTTCCCATCAATCAGTGCACGACATTTATCCAAAGCATATCATAACTACCTGAAAAATGGTAGACTACCTAATGCATCTAGGTATCAGTACTAAAGAGTCAACACAATACAATAGAGGGAAACTAATGCACTTCCTGGTGGAGTGCACCAACATCATAAGTAAAAGAGAGAGGCACGTAACCTCCTCTCGAACAAAATCAGAGATCTTAAGCTGCCCACCACTCACTTGAAAATTATAGGGATGGACGGCCTCATCACTAATATATATCAAAGAGTAAGTTAGTTGAATCTCTGTTGCAACACTAACTGGGACAATAGGGAAATGGGGAAAATCCTTCCCTCTCGTGGATAGACCAATGATGAAATAGATTTCCTCCTCAATGGGATGGAACCACTGATTGAGACCAACATGAAATTCTTTCCTACGATGATCCCATGATCGGATGAACTGACGCAACAATGAATAATTACACTTGAGGGATGTAGCCTCTTGATATAACTTCACTAGGCCGACCACCCTCAAGAGCTCTCGAGTTTGAGAAGTAATTGGGCAAGGGTACAAATCCCTCACCCTCTCCCTAGCCTCCTATTCTTTGACCATGTTAAACTGATCCACCTATGCATTATTTTGCTGAGCAACTTGTTGCTGCTCATGTCTCTATTTCACATATAACAAGAATCAATGTACTAAATACATATCCAAAAACATGAATATTTCATTCAATTAACATCCTATTTAATAACATTAATAATACATTTTTTTCGCTCGAAACAACAAATTTTTAGGTGTGATGTGCCTAAACAACAGAGGTGCACTTCCAACGGTGCTTTTATACACCAATTGCATCGCAAATGACGGATTTATATACAAATTGCACTGGAAACAATACATTTAACCTACACGTGCCCCGATAAATAGGAGGTCTTTGAAAATTTTAACATTTTAAAATGTTCATTATGGTGCTCCCCTTAAACGTGAATGCACCATAAACGATGTGTCACTATTTATTAACCACACCATTGATGTATTGAGTTTTTTTTAATTCTTACTTTACTGATTCTCTATTTATAGCGAAATGCGCTAGGAAACCCAATGTGGATATTGTAACGTAGCTCACCATTTGCAATTAGCTAATGTTTTAAACCACAATACTAGTGCGGTTAGGTTGAATGGGTGCACCGTTGATGTATTGTACAGAGGTTTTTAAATCTAAACAGTGCACTTTTTAGAATGAAGCGCATTGGGAAACCCGGTGAGGATACTAAAACATAACGCACCACTAAGGTATTTTTACAGTTTTTAAAAAATTCTATTGTCAAGCTGGTGCGTTTAATTAAAAACACAGTGGTGCATTTCAAAAATTTGGTTTTCAAGGCACTGTAATCAGTCTGCTGTCTTTAACTAGAAGCATTGTTTTTATGTTATTTTAAGGTCGATAGGGAATGTGTCCATGGTGCGCCTACTACACATCAGAGCACTAAATAGTGGTGTCCTGAACTAGGAACACTGTTAAATTATCATTGTTTAGGGTTTGTAAATGCTAAATTGCCAAAAGTGGTGTGTTACAATCATGTTAACACACTAGGATCGATGCTTAGTTGTGAATGGAAAGCACCAATTACTTTATTTTATTTTATTTTTGTTGGATAATAACTCCCGATTCAATTTTATTCCCTTGCTAATGCATATATTTATACAATTCATATGATGGTTGTGTTTCACCTTCCGCCCAGCCTTTTCGGCTTCCTACATAACTATTCAGTTTTCTTTATTTATTTACAAAATATAATCCTAACGGATTATATTCCAACAATCCCCCTCTTAATCCGAAGGGGAGTTCGTAAGTCCGAGCATGTTTCTGAATCTTTCAAACTTTTCTAGTCCAAGCGCTTTGGTGAAGATGTCTGCAACTTGATCATTTGTGGAACAATGTCGAAGATGGACTGTCTTGGCCTCTACATGATGTCGAATCAAATGATACTTTGTGTTGATGTGTTTGGTTCGATCATGTAATCTGGGATTCTTAGCCAGCTTGATTGCAGAAGTATTGTCGACCAACAATGGAGTGGAGTTCTCTTGTTTTTCTTGCAAATCATCAAGTATCTTCTTGAGCCATACTATTTCTTTCGTTGCTTCAGCTGCATCCACATATTCTGCTTCTATTGTTGAATCTACT
>LPNX010180410.1:13849-46922 GCA_001517045.1 Pseudotsuga menziesii | reverse complement strand
TAAGTAATAGTGGAGATGTCCCATATCTGTCATTTCAAAGATCTTTTTCAAATCTTTCTTTATGGATAATATATAGCTCTCATTGTTCCCTGTCATCAAAAGATCATCTACGTACACCACAAGATACACAACAGATCTTCCAACTTTGTTTATAAACAATGTTGCGTCATCAAGATCAAAATGTTTGAAATTTAACTTCAAAAGATGCTCGGTTAACTTTTCATACCATGCACGAGGTGCTTGTTTTAGGCCATACAAGGATTTGACAAGCTTGCATACCTTTTGTTCTTTTCCTTTCACAACAAAGCATTCTGGCTGGGACATGAAAACATTCTCTTTCAAGTCTCCATTCAAGAAAGTAGTCTTCACATCCATCTGATGAAATTTCCACCCTTTCTGAGCAGCTAAAGAAAGTAAGGTACGGATTGTAGCCCATTTTGCTGTAAGAGAGAACGTTTCTTCATAGTCAATTCCTTCCTTCTGTGCATAGCCTTTTGCTACAAGCCTCGCTTTGTGCTTGTCAAGTGAGCCATCTGATCTGTATTTGTTCTTGTACACCCACTTGCAGCCAATTGGTTTGGTTCCAGCTGGAGGGTCAACCAGCTTCCAAGTTCCATTCTTCATGAGTGCATCATACTCATTTTGCATAGCTTCTTTCCACTCAACCCAAGTAGAAGCTTCTTCAAAGGAAGTTGGTTCAAAGTTAGCATATAAATTAAATTCACAATCAAATGATACATCCATGTCATCACCTGAATTATCTGCTTCTCCTCCATCTTCATGTCTTTTCGAACTTCTCATTCCCGTATTTCCAAATTCATCCGGATGGACACTTTCAAGTGTCTTTGTGGCCCATTTAGGAATCTTCTGTGATGGTCCTGGTTGATCAGCTGCTGGTGCTACATCATTGATTGAGAGTCTTTCAATTCTCTCAATCACATCATCCAGTTGAATCTCTTGATCAGGTGAAGTAGCAGGAACTTCTTCATGTGGGGGAGTTGGTGCTTCATATGGAAATTCCAAAGGTTGATCCAAAATAGGAATCCCCCCTTCAAGGTTTGGAATTTCATATTCATTTTCAGAATATGTCTTTGGATGAGGATATTTTTCCAAATGATCAAGATATCTCTCAATGGATTGGTCATTTTTATTAGTCTCAAGAAAAATGACATCTCTGGAAATAATAAAATTCTTGTTTACCTCATCATACAGACGGTATTCCTTGGAGTATTCTTCATACCCCAGGAAAATGTATTTTCTGCTTCGAGCACCAAGCTTGTTTCTTTGCTCCTTTGGAATCAAGGCATAACAGGTGGAACCAAAAACTCTGAGATTCCTGACTGAAGGGAGATGGCCAAACCACATTTCATGTGGAGTCTTGTTATCAAGATCATTTGAGGGACTTCTATTTCTCAAATAGGCTGCACATTTCACTGCATCACCCCAAAACATTAGTTTTACATTCTCAAAAAATATAATTGAGCGAACCATATTCATTATGGTTCTGTTCATTCTTTCTGCTACATCGTTTTGTTGAGGATTATAGGGAATTGTAGTCTGATGTGCAATTCCATGTTGGCGAAGATAATCTTCAAAAGCATTTGAAGTGTATTCTTTCCCATTATTAGTACGAAGTGTACCAATTTTTGATTGTGCTTGTTTTTCTATCAATGCATGAAAGTCTTTAAATGTTTGAAATGCTTCTGATTTTGTCTTTAAACAGTAAATCCAACACATTCTTGAGTAGTCATCAACAAATGTCATAAAATACTTATTCCCATTTGCAGAAGGAGTTGGCATTGGGCCACATAAATCAGAATGCACTAATTCTAATTTCCTACTTGCTCTGAAATTAGATTCATGGAATGGCAACTTACTATGTTTCCCTAATATACATGCATCACATTTGTTCTTCTCTTTGGGAATGGTGGGAAAACCAAATACACCATTCTTTCTCAACAAACGAAGACTGTTATAATTCAAATGACCAAATCTTGCATGCTACATTAAACTTGATGACAAATTACCTTCTCCATGCTGAGAGAGGTAGGCATAGTTCTGAACTCTTGCAGATGAACCCTTTAGCTTCAGCAGCTTCCCATCTTTGTATCCAGTCATGATGACTTGGTTGTTAGAGGACTTTATTATTTCTACGATTCCATCAAACATGTGGATGGAATGGCCTCGCTGTCGAATCTCCACCAAGGACAGCAGGCTCTTCTGCAACTCTGGAAGATAAAGAACATTCTCCAATAAGAAATCAGGGAATCCAGGCATCTTCAGTCGAATGGTGCCCATTCCCTTTGGTTTAAGACTTGACTTATCTGCAAAGTACACTATGCCATTTATTGTTTCATTAAGTTCTTCAAAACAGTCTTTTCTAAAAGTCATGTGTGATGTTGCACCAGTATCAAGCAGCCAACAATCTTTGTAAGATGAAAGTGAAGTCATTTCATTAATTCCAAGATTACAATGTGCAACAATACAATGAGCAGAATCAGAAGATTTACGAGCATCTTGGTTTTTATTATCATCTTTCTTCTGGTTATGTTTGTCTTTAATGGAGTCCCATGAAGCACAACACTGATCTGATGTGTACCCAGTCTTTCCACAACGCTTGCATTGCAAATCTGATCTTTTGCTGAAGTTGTTTCTGCCCCCTCTGCCTCTGAATTTTCTTCTTCCTCTGCCTCTCTTGTTTCTTTCTCCTTTGGGATGATCTTTGGATTGGTATTTGGTGTGGTTCTTTGCTTTTTGAGCAAATCAAAGTGATTCTCTAGAATGCTCGGTTGTCTTCTTACCAAAGGCTTTCTCTCTGTCAGCTATCTTTTCTACCAGGGTGTCAAATGTTAGTGATTTGAACTTGTCACTAGCTTGCAATGACTCAAGATAGTTGGAGTGAGAAGGATAAAAATATTTTACAAATGCTGCAAGGGGAAGATCTGGTTTCATACCAGAGGCTTGAATCTTGTGCATGATGGATTTGATTTCAGAGGCAACTAACATGGGATCATTATCTTTTACTTTCAAGCTGAATAGTTTTAACATTAGTTGAATAACTTCCATTTCAGAGTGTGAATCATACATATCTTTTAATGTTTTTAGTGCTTCAAAACATGATTTTGCAGGCAATATGTGCTGGCTCACCTCTTCTCTGACTGTGGCAGTGATTACTGCTAAAGCTTTCTTGTCTTTTGTTCTCCAAATGGCCTTCTCTTTCTCGGATTCTGGAGGTCTTGGGTCTATGGTTATGGTCTTTCCAGCTTCTGTCTCTATTGTGCTGCCTTCGCAAATGCCGTCCCAAAGGTCATTGTAGATGAAGGTAGATTTGATCTTCCTCCACCATTATGGATAAGTGTCTTTTCCAGTGAGAGTGGCACCAACTATAGATGCTATAGATTGCATTTTTTCCAACTGTTAGTGTAATTTACAAAGAGAAATAGAAAAACAATAACCTTGCAGGTCTACAGTCTCTGCCAAGGCGAATACAATGCAAGTTTATAGCATACACAGGCTTCTTCAATATAATTGTTTCACATAGAATTTATTCTTCAAGGCAGGTCGCAACTCCAGCAGCTTGATGCAGTACTTCTAGTTGCAGCAGCAGAATAATTGCACAGTGGCAATATTCCCAATTGCATGAGCAGTCTCAATGCAATCAACACCACCAAAACAACATATATCTGCCACAAGATTCTTCAATGTATGATATATATCGGTCACAATGCATCATACATTGTTTCTTCAGCGGACATTATTTCTCCAGCATAAAAGATACGCAGCATACATTATTTGCACATTGTAATCAGTCTTCAATATATGATATCAATCACAATGCAGCATACATTATTTCTTCAGCGCACATTATTTCTCCAGCATAAAAGATACGTAGCATACATTATTTGCACATTGTAATCAGTCTTCAATATATGATATCAATCACAATGTAGCATACATTATTTCTTCAACGCACATTATTTCTCCACGATCTCAGGCTCATACAACAGCCATATTATTCATGCACACACATGAACATATTTGCATACATTTTCTAGAAAAAAACTCCACGCATTTTCTTCAATATATATCAGTCAATATATTTTGCAGTCACAGTCCATTTCAACCAGAAAAAAAATGTTTACCTCCACGCTATTACAATTGTTCAACGTAGTCTTCACGGTGATGCTCACATAGCAGCAACAGTATCCTCACACAGCACGTGCTCTTCTAGTCGCAGCTTCAAATTCGAAAGAGAAAAAATGCAGTAACCATAGTTCAACGCAGCGTGTCACTGAGCAGAGTCTACCCAACAGATATGCATGTCCTTGTTTTTGCAGCAGTCTTCATCGGAGAATGGTGCACAACTTCACGCGTTCCACCAAATGCGTCACGCTTCACGCAGTCACTTCACGTCGCAACTTTGATGACTGACAAATCAAGTTAGGGTTTACTCTACAATATTCACCCACAACATTCTCTTTCTCATCAACTGTCAAATAGAGAAGGATGGGAGGAATGGGAAAATGGGGAATGGCTGAACACACATCCAAATACACAACAAAATACACCACAAAGACAAATGGAAGTCGCAGCTCCAACGCACAGTTCTGAAAAATTAGGGTTTCAGTACAACTCCTTCACAAAAATGCAACAGTGCAGCATAACGCACAGAATTATTGGCACCCAGGCTGAAGGAGAAACACATAGAGAGGCAGACTAACGGGACAAGCAGTGGAGTGAGAGAAGAATGGGGCTGAGCGGAGTAGAGAAAGCGCATCACTCATGAACGTTAGAGCAGCCAACGCATGCACCAATGCAAGCAATCTGTAGACTGAGGAAAATGGGTGAGTAGTCTGGTAGCCAGGAGGGACCAGGACTGAAATGCAGCTAGGAGTTATGGCAGCCCTCTGATACCACTGTTGGATAATAAATCCCGATTCAATTTTATTCCCTTGCTAATGCATATATTTATACAATTCATATGACGTTTGTGTTTCACCTTCCGCCCAGCCTTTTCGGCTTCCTACATAACTATTCAGTTTTCTTTATTTATTTACAAAATATAATCCTGACGGATTATATTCCAACAATTTTCTTTAATATATACCGGAACGATCGATACAAATAGGGGCATTAGACGGTTAATGTGTTAAATTGATAGTAACGCATTGGGAATTAGTTAATTATTTTTAAAATAAAATTAATGTTACTTTAGTGTTCTAAAAAAGTAGCACACAATTTAAGTGGTGCAATAAATCCATTCGGCTCACCCTACAAGCAATGTTCCTTGTAAAATTTTACAAGATGCACTGACGTCCGGTGTGAGCTGAACAACTTGAACACACCACACAAATTTCGTAATTTTTTTGAAAACATGACAAATAATTTCTAAATGACAAAATTTAATTTGCTCAAAATTTAAATTATGAAATAACAATTAATTGATCTGTTGAATCGCACATTAGGGAGGCATCCTGGCTATGTATGGAGAATTTAAATTTTTCCCACTGTTTGGAAAAATTCAAACTTGAGTCACCCACCAATGGGAATAATAAATGTGTCCATAACCAATGAGGAATGAACATAGGCGGCAGGGCATCTAGTGGGTGGTGTACGACACTGGTGTAGATGGATCAAACAGACTGTATAGGGGTAAAAATGAGTTTGACGAAACGACAAATTTTTTTATTTTATTTTATAAAACCAGGTTTTGGTGTGCCTGACATATTTCATGCACTGATGTGGTTTAGAACATAACTACACCACCGTTAGGTTTTGAATAAAATTTAATGTTTTTTAAATAAATTTTTATTTTTTAGTAAAATACATACAAGTATTTTCGCTTAAATGACATGCATTAGGGCATATTAGATTATACAATGCACTGGTGTATGGTTCTAAGTAAAATATAACGTTTTTTTAATAAAATAAAATAAATATGTTATATTTTAATAGCACATGCATTGGCGCGTCTGGTACTTTAACACGCACCACGGCGTGGTGGGATAGGTAACACACCAAGTTTAGTGTTTTAAATAAACTTAACTATGTTTTAAATAAAATAATAATATCTTTTTATTTTTAACAAAATATACGACGATGCATTAGTGTCTACTAAACACATCATTTAAATAAATCTAACTATGTTTTAAATAAAATAATAATGTTTTTATTTTTATTTTTAACAAAATATACAACAACGCGTTCGTGTCTACTAAACACATCGAATGTTCAATACTAGACAAATGCACAGTGTATATGCTTCTAACCAAAATCTTACAAATATTTTAATAAAATACATTTCTTTAATTTTTTAATAAAATATATTACGATGTGTTTATGTTTATGTAAACGCATTGGGGCATTTATGTTTACATAATGCATTGTTTTTTATTTTTCTTTGTTTTTTTTGCTTGTTGATTTTTTGAATGTTGTACAACATGGTTTATGGATTCTCGACGGATATGTATTGGAAACACACTAGTGCATTTGTATTAAGTTAAGTGCATCGAAAAAAACCCTCCGTTAACTTCGGTATTGACCTCTGCTATAAACATATATTTGGACTCTTTCGAGCATAGCATCCTCTATAACCTCTGCTACATGGCCTTTTCCTTGTAGTGTTTATTTTTCTTTAAAATTTTATTTCAAACATAAAAAAGAAAGGGAAGAAATGGACTATGATTTATTTTAAATGCTAAGTGAAAACTAAACTAAAAGAAATGATCTAAAATCTTGGAATAACTGTCATCCATTTACAATAGATTATGTAAAAATAATTTAATAGAGAAATATGAGAATGAAATAACATCAAGAACAAGGAATAAACTTGGAAAATAATGCAACATTCAAATCTGTTCTTTTAATTCCCATCATTAAATGAATATTTGTTGAAGTGAGGTAAAGAAAATAATCAATAACATAGAATAATCTTGTAATGAGTTAGAATCTTTTACTACACATTCTTGGTAATTAATTTGAAGTGGACATGTCCAAACTTAAAAAAAATTCAATAAAGAATTCTTTAACGTTAAAACATTGGCCAAAACTAGCCTTTCAACATTAACTTCTTCCAAAGATTAGTCTTCATAAAAATGTATTTTACAAAAAAAGCTAGCTCCCAAAAGTCCCTTCTATATCTAATTTATTCTTTAAATAGATTCAAAAAGTAGTTATTGTCTCCCTAAATCTTATTTATATTCTCCTCGTTTATAAAACCAACATATATCCAAATCCCAGGCTCTATCAAGCACTGAGTGGGATCAAATATTTGGAGGTGCAAACCTCTTCTTAAGTATTGCACTCAACTATCAGCTCTAGTGTGATTCACACCAAAAGACACATCTTTTTATTTAAGGTCGACATATAATATTTTTATTATTAATATTTAATACTATTTATGGATGACATATAATATTTTTTATTATTTTTTATTTTGTTAGGAAAGAACATTACAACATCTTCCCCATACATGGTTTTAAAACCATTTGCAAGGCCCTCCTAAAACCATGGGTTGTTTAGGAGGCCTTGCACATGGTCTTAAAACCATTTGCAACGACCTCCTAAACCAAGCACAATAAAGCCATGGGTTGTTTATGAGGCCTTACACATGGTTTCAAAACCATTTGCAAGGCCCTCCTAAAGCATGTACAATAAAACCATGGGTTGTTTAGGAGGCCTTGCACATGGTTTTAAAACCATGTGCACGACCAATGGATAATTCAATTTTTATTATTTTTTATTATTTTGTTAAGTAGGAACATTACAACATCTCCCCCATATTGTTTCTGACCGACATTATTTTTGGCTGATAATTACATTTCATATTTTTTATTGTTTTGTTAGGTAGGAATATTACAACATATCCCCCATATTAGGTTGTTTTTGTGGCCGACATTTATTTTGGAGGATAATTAATTTTTTTATTTTTTATGGCTAACATTTACAAGAGGAACGTTACATAACATTACAAGATCTCCCCCATACTGGGCTGTAGAGCGCCTCTCGGCGCAATAATTCATTACATACATCAAAAAGAGGGAAAATGTGTTGCTTAAGTGGGGCCCTAAATTCTAGTAGTTGTATCATGTACTTTTTAATGCATTTATCCGCTTTTGGTAAAGCACATTGAATTATAGCAATATTTTTGGCTTCATCATAAATAAATTTCTTAAGATGTTCCTTAGGAATATGAGAAATTTGTTATAAATCAAATTTATGGTTTTTCGTGTATGTCTTCCAATTATTTGGAAACCTGTGTAGCATCAAAAAATTCTCCAGTGGTCCAAAAGATGGAAAATGACATTGCTTAGTAATATCTTCAATAAAGTCCCATATATCAATATAGCTGAGCCATTTAATCTTGTATTACATTTTGGGCACCTCTCACCATTTTGTCGTAATAGCTAACATCTTTCTCAAGCTCATGAATTTCATATTCATCTAGAACCCTTATGTTATGGCCTTTATTCTTTTTATTATCCAGATCTTACTTAATGAAGCCAATTTTCTCTTTTGTCTTTTCTTGTAATTCTTTCCAGCTCAAACTTTCCTTGTACAAGATAGAAAGTTGTAAGTTGTATTCTTGCAGTTTAAAGGCCTTGACATAAAAATATTTTACAATATGGAATTTTTTCTGAGTTTCTTCCAAATCATATTATAGAAAAGCATAAACTATGATTTGTGCATAGTTATAGTATAAAACTTGATTTTCTAGATGAGTAATATTCTTTTCTATCTTGCCCACATCTTCAATATATGTTTGAGATTTATCAATAGCATAATGTGTCATAGCTAACCTAACATTTAGTATATCAACGAGTTTGGCATTCCTTGTATCCTTCATGTGCTCTTCAGGGATGATTTTAGGGGCGAATTTTAGCCCAGTGGGCTATTTTTCCATGTTTTTCTGCCAAAAATGATTCGCCATTTTGCATTTTTTGAAGCCATGTTTCGCCCAATTTTGATGGGGTACAATTTTTTCACCCTAAAAATCACCAAATTATTATATAAATGATATAAAATCCTTGGAAATTAAAATATTTTTTGAAAAATATCATCAATCATTTTATAGTTGTCGTTTTAAGAATTGGTAATATTCGCCAACATTTATACACTTTTAAATAAGTATGGTTCCTTAAAATCATCCCTGGTGCTCTTCTATGGTGGGCATAATAAACTTGTCTACACCAAAGTTACTTTTATTTGAACTTGCTTCATAATTGATTTTTGTCCTTTTATCATAAGCAATAAGCTCTATGTTTTCTACTTCATCCATAGGTTCTGGAATTGTTTGATTACCCTATGCAAAGATGATTTCTATGTTACTAGGGGTAGTTACTTCCTCAATCATAATACCTTTTCGTTTATCTATGGTTGAAGTTAGTTGAACAATTTTGTGTTGGAAATCCAATAATTCACTAACATCAAAGACTCCTTGCTAAGTTAGTGTTCTGTTTGTTATCACGCTCAAATTTCTCCTCTAATTCTTTCTTTCTAGCTTCTTCTTGTCCATGTCTTATTTGTGCTTCTTGCTTTATTATATTTTCTTTTACCTTTTCTTTAGTTCTTTTTAGGTTTTCTTCCTCATTCTACTTTATTTATGCTTCTTTTATGGCATTTAGTTTATCTCAATCTTCTTTCAATTCCACTCTTCATTATATTTTTGTTCCTCTTCTTGCTTATTCTTTAACTTTTCATCCTAAGATTTAAAAGTTTCATGGATTTCTTTCAATCCATTATATTTTTTTCTAGATATGACCTCATCCGATGATTTATCATTTTCCCAATCATCATGTGAATATAGCCAAACCAATCCAACCATGTTGTAGTGTTCAACTACTAGCCCATATGGATCATGTATTTTGAATTGTCCGTAGGAAAACCTATATTACAACAGGAATCTTCTTCTTCTTTGGATATTTTAGAACTATTCATACCATAATTCCCAATGTAGAGATTGCAAGGGATGAAAATATTTTTATTTTCCTTATTAAACGTGGCATTAAGTCCATGTAGGGTTGACATGTATGCAATATCACATACAACTAGTCTATTAGGGACATATTTTGGTAATACACGAGGAGTGGTTTTTACTCCAGAAATTCTGATATAAGTATTGGAAGTATCAACTCCCTATACTTATTAACATAACTTTGACATCATATATTAATCCTAGACATTCTTTGTTGAAAATCACTTGATATAAAGGTGCAATAAAATGATCATAGATCAAATCATAATTTCTCTTGTACTTATTGTCCTAGAGAATTTGGCAGTAGACATGAGTTGGATTGCAATACACATTCCAATTCCATCCTAACTTAAGAAAATAATTGTTTGCACACAATACATATAGTAGATAATATTCCATGTAAAATGTTGGAAAGATTTAATTATTTTCCTACTGCGCATTTTATACATCCCTTATTAAAGTCAAAGACAATATACCATCCCAAGTAAAAACTGACCCTGATGAAATAATGGCATGAAAAATTGGTACCCAAGCGTCTCTAAAATGAACACAATATGTTTTTTTCATGAAAATTAAAAATAATTTCCATTTCATAAACATAGGGGAATTTGATATTTTTAAGTAGATATATACCATTACTTTTGGATAAAAACGTTTTTTCCCTGAACCCACTAACTAGTGAGAATTTTCTTTACATCATTTTTTATGAAACTACTCTATACATTGACTTACCAGAAATGTATTTGGTTGATGTAATTTATAATATCTTCCAAGTTCAATTGCTTGAAAAGATGCAGTACATTTGCCTCCACTATCATGAATAGTCATGGTTTCTGGCTTGGTGTGATGTATGATCCATTTGATAACATCTCACAAGGGAAAGATAAGATTTCTTCCAACAACATTATGTAAATGGGATTTCCTAATAATTGGAGAAATAAATTCATATATGTTCCTCATGGATGGACACAAGGAAGAACTCAAGATACACTTCTTCTATGATTCTCCAAAATATTTCTCCCCAAGTAGGAAAATTATTTTGAGTTCCAATGAAAAGTTTCGTTTCCTTAACTTCTGATTCCACAAGTTTTATGTCAAGCCCACAAGTTCTATCTTAGGATTGGCCAATTGAATAACAAGGGCCCAAATATCTTACATTTTTTCTTTACCAATATATGAAAGTTTAGTAATTTCAAAAGAGATTCTAATTTCAAAAAATATTCTATTTTTCCTTAGGATAAAGTTTTGGAGTTTTGGTGGCCGGTAAGTTTTGATAATAAAAAAACATATTGGAGTCAAAATTTGAGAACTAATCTAGATACTATAAAACTCTATTTTTTTGATGTGTTTCTAAAGAATTACAAGCATGTAAAGTTAAGAAATAACATAAGCATTAGTGTCTTAAAATAAACAATAAAAAATAAAGAGTTAAGTTTTCTGAAAGACATACCTATAATTAGAGCAGAATTGATCATCTGACCTTTAAATATTTGTTTGAAATCATGAAGACTAATAGAGCAGAATTGATCATTCTACTTTTAAATATTTGTTTGAAATCATGAAGACTCATGGCATTGTTAGCAACAACAAATTACTGCACAACCATGTATAAATGCTCTTTGAAGTCTTCAACAAATTACTGCACAGCCATGTATAAATTCTCTTTGAAGTCTTCAACAAATTACTGCACAATCATGTATAAATTTTTTTGAGTTACAATGGTGGTTTTGAATTGATCCTATTTAAAAAAAATTCAAGTTTCAGCACTAGTCTATCTGTGAAATTTTGTGCGATGCCCAGAAAAACTTTTTGAATGTTTACAATAAAGTTAAATTGAAATGTAGATGGCACATTGACACATTTTAAGAGGATCCATCGATGAATCTTAGCGATTTTTGCAAATTTTGTCGACAAAGCCATCGATAATTTATTTTTAGTTTGGAATTTGAGTTATGGAGAAGAACTGATAAAGTTGCAAGAAAGGTGTTGATAAACGTATCAATGAACATTTTGAACATTTGTGAAGCGCCTAATGTGTGGTTGGAAAAAAATTGAGATTGAAATTTGAATGAGATACTTGTAAAATCGCCGATATGAAAAAAATGTTGAGAGTTTGATTGATGAATTAGACCAAAATATGGATTTTTTACTATCAATTTCTTGGAATCACAAGTGAGATTTTGAAAAAGATCAAAACTTAAAAGATCAAATTTGAACAAAGAACCTAAAACCAAGAATGTGTAAAAGAACAAAGAAATTTAAAACCAATAATGAAGTAAGAGAGACGGTAAGAAAAAATACAAAATTTCTTTTGTGTGTTGAGGTTTCAATACATTTATACATAATTTATTTAGTTTACTTGGTTGAAAGTTCTTTTATCATGTAAGATGTCTGAAGTTTAACTTTTTTATTAAGTTATTATTTGTACAAGTTCATGCAATTTTTGTTGAAAATATGTTTTCATTGATGTCAAATGATTAAAGATGTCAAGAGATCAAAGTATCTCAGTATCACATACACCAAAGAACCAAAAGTCAAAAGAATTAGATGAAATTGGTAATAGACTCCTCTCACAGGCAGCTTGAAGAAATACATATAAAATAAGGAGGAGGTCACATAAAAGCAATTATACCACCATGACATTGATCATAAATGTGCACATATGCATGAACATAGAAAATTATTGTAAGCAACACATATGCACAAATATTTATTGTGATAGTCATGAATACAGTAAAAAAATATTGTGTAATGTTCCCACAAGAAAGTTGGTAAGAGGTGCAAAGTTTTTGTTTAGGAACTCAAGTAATAAACCGAAGTGTGCAAAAGTCCCATAGAGGCATTGGCACATGCGTGTCATAATATGAAATGATGATTTGTGAAGTGTGGCACGCCGACGCAGGTCCTAACTTGTAAAAGACACAATCCAATGGGACGTTCTCCGAAGTCAAGGGACTTCACCAAGTGAACACATCTCTTGAGTCAAGATGATTATAAATAAGCAAGAGATGGATGAGGTGAAGTAAGTTTGTGGAAATGAACATATGAAATAACTGCTTGACAAGCTTCAGAAATTTTTGGGGTATCAATGGCTCGTTGATCGTAGATGAATATCTTTTTTTAGCGGAGCCATAGTGCAAAATTAACAACACTGGATGAAAGGATACCTGTAGTCTGGATGTGCAAAGGTTATGCTCAATAAGACACAAATTTTAGAAAAGAAAGTATAACTAAGCTCAAAGTCTTAGATAGATCAAGAATGCATACTAGTTAAGAAGGCACATAAGCTCTAGGGGTTTCTTACAAATCACCCACTCTTGAAGAATTTTGTAATTCTCTAATTATAGAGAAGATAAAATATTGCAGCTTGGAGTGATAATCCTTCTAGGTACAACTAAAAAAGCCTTAGTGGCACAACATAAGGGTAAATACAACCATCTAAAGAAGCAATATCCTTGCAATAATAAAGAGACAAGGGTCCTAAACTAGGCTCAACAAGTTCCTATTCCCAATGGTGATAAATGCACTGAATTGAAAGTTTAGAAGATTGATCAACATTGCAATTTTTGTGGTCGATATAGTTTTGTGGAGTCTAAGTGTTTCAAGAAAATGGAATATTTGGAAGCAATAATGAAGAAGCACAACAACAATATTGATTCTTCTTGTAACTCTTCTCATGGACATGCACTTTCTGCTTCCGATTTTTCCTTCAATGCATCATCTACTTCTCTTCTAATGAGTGGATTATTGATTATGAAGCATCTGATCACATGGCTAAAAAAAGGCCACTTTTATGCTCTTAACAAATGCAACACCAAACACATAATTGTTTGTGATGATATATCTCTTAGTATTGTAGGGATTGGAATATTTCAACTAGATAATGGTTATTTCAATGATGAATTATGTGTTCCAAGTATTTACTACAATCTTTTAGTAGTCTATTAGAACACTCATTCATTTGAAGGCATGATTATAGAGTTTTCAACTCATTGAGTTGTAATCAAGGATTTAAATGATCCTAAGCATGTCCTAGCAAAAGTGATTGTTGACGATATTACTAGGTTGTACAGATTCAACAACTTTGGGTCATCTTCTTTTCCATCAATTTTTGTTGCTCATAGCATTGACTTGAGAAAAATTGGGCATGAGTGATTTGGTCATATAAACAATCATTCACTGCAACAATTATGTAACTATAATATGGGGATTGGTCTTCCTCTTGTTTCTTGTAGAGATGGTGCTTCTCTCGAGTGTGTTCTTAACAGGCATCATTGCGATAGTTTTGACAAACATGCCTCTTGGCATGCCTTGAACCCATTATATATTGTTCAAGCAATTATTAACTTTAATTGATGACTTCTCTATATGCACTTGATTTTATTTCTTAAAAATTAAGATTGAAGATTTTGACATATTTTTGGACTACAAGTCCCTAGTAGAAAAATAATATGGACATTGAGTTTAAAATTTAGGAACATATAATTGAGGTGAATATGTTAACAATAAATTTACAACTTACTACATTGCACAAGGAATTAAGATGAAAAATAGTGTTCTATAAACACCACAACAAAATGGTGTCGCTGATAGAAATAATCTCACATTAAAGGAAATAACAAATTGTATGATCCAATCTAAGGGATTAAGTCCTCTTTTTTCACGCGGAAGCCATTAATTGTGCAAATTACCTAATTGATTATACCCACATAAAGAATTTAAAATACAACACTAGAAGAAGCATGGAATCAAATTAAATCATATGTAATCCACTTTCATGTGTTTGGTAGTGAAGCAGGGCCTCACATTCTTAATGAAAATAGGAAAGCATTATAGCCTAAGAGTGAGAAGTGCATTTTGTTGGACATTTTGATGATACAAAAGGTTATAGACTTTTTCAATATCATTCCAATGAAATTATATTTAGGAGAGATGTTAAGTTTGATGGGAATATCTTGTCCTGCAAGCCTAATTCATTGTTTGTGCCATCATCGGCCTATTATCCATCTTCAATGATTGTTCCATCTTCTATTCTCTGTTAGGATTAATTAATCCTCCCTTTACCCACATAAGTCTATTTGATTAATTTATCCTAGCTTAGGAGGTCGCCATCATCGACCAGTACATGGGGGACACACCTAAGGGTCATCTGCCACTTACTGCACCTGATTGCATAAGTCTAGGATCCCTAGGGACCAATCCCTACATTATAGGAGCCCACTCTAATTGCCACCATTAGTCACCTTCAGTTGGCTGTGGTAGGTAATTAGTCATGCTCATTTATTCTTTAGTTACAATCAGTTAGATCACAATCAATTATATTAGCAATAGTTTGCATGATTCATGGGAGTGTAGGCACATTTATTCACCTACCCTCACCCACCATCATCAGTTAACTGATTGTAGACTGATTTGGTTATCCAGAGTTAACTAGTGAGCTCCAATTGTGCTTATTTCCACTCGGAGTTAGATAACCAGTTAGTTTGAGTTAGTGGATTCGAATCTTATCCAAAGTATTTGAATTCTATTTATTGTACTACCATTGTATTACTGATTAATTAATGAAGATTAATGTTATGATAATCTGAGCAATACTTGTCCGATTTGTGTGAAGTTTCTGTCATGAATCCATTGTTTAGTTTACATAGATTTGATAATTCCACTGCATACTTCTTTTCAGATAGTTCTCATTTTGGCTTGCAGATATATGGTTCATGAAATTTAACATGGTATCAGAGACTATGTTCAGGGCAACAACAAACCTCATAAACCTCCATGCTTTCACCATAAGCAATTGAGTTTCCACATAATTCTTGGAAGCATTGCATTGCTCCCTCTAGATTATGTCCAGAGAAGTCTATCTAGGTGTGACAAACTTTGAAAAAGTGCACATGTCGATGTGGAAAGGTTCGAACTGAAAAATGTTTGAAAATTGAAGTTTATTTTGCAGTGATTTTGTAGGTACCTACATTGCTATTGAACATTTGTTGATCAACATACAGTGAAATGGAGAATTCAACTCCTCTATCATCCATGATCCTTACATCCTTCAATTACATTGATTGTAGGGCAGATATGCATACAACCTTGCACAACAAAGGAATTTTTAGGATGAAAATGGGAAGATAAGTTGAGCCCCAACAGTATGTTGAGAAATCCAAGTTTCTGAATAGGCTAGATGAAGCCTTTGACTTCATGTGCATCCACATCTCCAGTGAGTTGTTGTTCCCCTTAAGGGACTTAGAACTCCAAAGGAATTATGGGATAAGCTTGAATATTTGTTTGGCAAAAAATATGAGCTTAGAGGCCATATTATGGAGAATGAGCTCATTGCACTCCAACCCAAAAACTTATAGAATTTTCAACAGTTCTTCTCGAAATACAAATCCCTAGTCTTGCAATGCAAGCAATGTGGGATAGAGAGGAAGGATGAGAAACTTATGCTGTTAAGTCTGAGCAATATTAGTTAGGAATTCTCAATCTTTGTATCCACATTCCACTCTAGAAGAGTATCCATCCCAAATTGGAAAATGCCTTCTCTAGATACATTTGTAGAGTCATTGATCCAGGAGCAAGACAAATTGATTCAGATGGGAGTGCTCAATGCTTCCAAGAATCAGGCCATCTTAGTTGGAGACTCTGGGAAAGCGCAAGCTAAAGGGAATAAAAAATGGAAGAAGAATAAAAATGTTGATTCGAATTCAAAGGAGAAGCATAAATATTCTGATGGAGCCTCAAGTTCCAAAAATAACAAGAATAAGAAATTTGAGAAAGCTAAGTGCTCCTATTGTATGAGAGGATTTCATCCAGAGAGCCAGTGCATATAGAAAACCATTGATCAACTGTCAAAGCTCCTTGAACAAAAAAATATTGCTATTCCACAAAGCAAAAATAATTTTGAAGCTGTACAATAGACATAAGAGCATGAGAGTTGCAATGCCTTGAAACCAAGCTTCTCTCGATCAAAGGATTATGTAATCGATTTTGGAGCATCCAACCACATGGTTTCCTCCAAAGAATCCTTCACCTCTTTGGATCTCTCAAGAGGACCTAACATTCATATGGGGGATGATTAACAGATCCCAGTTGTAGGGAGAGGTTCAATTAAAATCTAGCATGGAGAGTTTAAAAATGTGCTCTATGTTCCCTCTCTTGCAACAAATTTGTTATCTGTATACAAGATGACACATACTAGCTCACTAAAGCGAGTGGTATTTGGTCATGACTCAGTAGAGATATTAGATATCTCAAATGGGAATATTATAGTGAAGGGTGTTGCAATCCATGCCTCCAAAGCATATGAATTCTCACACTTCATGCCATACTCAGATCCAGTACAATCTCAACTATCTTTCAAAGTAGACGAAGGTATAAATCTCCTTTATTTCCATTTGCAGATACATTTATTGTCTAATGTTTCATATTTAGAAGATGCGGAAGAATATCAACATGATATTGATATTGAGATTACACCTCAAGAGGATCTAGATACATATTCAACATCTATTCCAAATCAGAAGCCTAAATGGGCCCAAAATCTCATTAAAGAAACTGGGGATGTTGATGAGGATCTAGATGATAGAAGAAGAACGAGGTCCCAGTATCAGAATGAGCATGCTGCACTATCCCATACAGATCCACTTCTCCTAGAGAGGTGTTTCATGATGATGGGATCATAAACTCAATCATTGAAAGAGGCTTTCCATGATCCAAGATGGAAAGCAACTATGGATGAGGAATTTGATTCACTACAAGACAAAATAATTTGGGATCTTGTCACCTTGCCTCTTGAGAGAAATTTAGTCCATTGAAAATGGGTCTACAAGATCGAGCTAACATATGATGGAACCACAACAAAGTACAAGGCTCGGTTGGTGGAAAAAGGATAGTCATAAGTCCATGGGCTGGACTACAATGAGACATTCGCTCTAGTAGAAAGAGTGGACTCCATCAGACTAGTCTTGGAAGTTGCATCCTGAAAGAGGTGGGAGGTACATCACATTGATGCAAGGAGTGCCTTCCTCCATGGTAACTTGAAAGAGGAGATATACATGAAACAACCTAAGGGGTACATTGAAGATTCATCCTTAATCTACAAACTGAGGAAATCTCTCTATGGGCTCAAATAAGCCCCAAGGGCATAGTATTCCATGATGGATGCCTTTCTCATGTCACAAAAATTTGAGTGATTCATATATGACTGCAATGTTTATATGTAGAAGAAAGAGGGCTCATTATTGTTGATTGTTCTATATGTGGATAACTTGCTCATTACTAGCATCTCTGTTTTTGGGTTGAGAAGCATCAAGTTAGTTTTGAATAATGCATTCACTATGACAGATCTAGGACTGTTGGGACACTTCATTGGTATCGAAGTAAGTCAAAAGACTACGGAAATCATGATTTCATAGTCTAGATACTCATCAGATTTGCTTAAGATATTCCACATGGAAGACGATAAAACAAATCCTTTTCCCTTCCTATCTAGAATCATGCTAGAAGAAGGTGGTTCTGCACCATTGGTTGACAACACTATTTTTAGATAGCTCATTGGGAGCCTTATATACCTCACACATTCGAGACTAGATATATCCTATGCTGTGAGTGATGCTTCCAAATATATGTAGGAGCCACATGAGTTGCACTGGAAGGAAACAAAGCGCATGTTGCACTATGTGTAGGGTACTAGATACTATCTGATCCATTATATAGTTGATACAAAATTATATCTCCTTGGATTCATGGATTCAGACTGGGCTGGAGATGGGAATGATAGAAAATCCTCTTCAAGTTTTGTGTTTATGTTGGGATCTGGGCCAATTTGTTGGTCCAGTAAGAAGAAAGCATCTCTTGAACTCTCTTCAGCAGAAGCAGAGTATAGGGGGGCTATGAATGTATCTTTTTAGGAAGTTTGGCTGCATGGCATCTTGACAAAGTTTTGGATTCACACTTCACCTTCACTAGACATCTATTGTGACAACCAGAGTACCATAAAGATATCCAATGATCCATTTCAGAAGCAACAAACAAAGCATATTGAAGTACACATGCATTACATTCGGGAACTAGTGCATAATAAGACTATCACACTGCATTACTGCCCTACAAAGGAGCAGATTGCAGATATTTTTACCAATTCCTTCACTGGAAGGAGATTTGTTTACCTCAGATCTCTTCTTGGTGTAAAGGATTGACTTATTGTTCTCGATTACCTGCTTATTTTGAGGGGGGGGTTGCCATGCGGCTTTCCCCATTTTCTTTGTTTATTAAGCACTATTTTATTTCATTTAGATTGTATGGGTGACTTCTGGCCCAGTTTCCAGGGCCCAAGTTATCCAAAGTTAGGATTAATGGGGGGTGTTAGGATTAATTAATCCTACCTTTATCCAAATAAGTCTATTTGATTCATTTAGCTTAGATTAGGAGGTCATCATCACCCGCTAGTACATGGAAGACACACCTAAGGGTCATCTGCCACTTACTACACTTGATTGCATAAGTTTAGGATCCCTAGGGACCAATCCCTACAATATAGGATCCCACTCTGATTTCCACCAGCAACCACATTCAGTTGGTTGTGGTAGGTAATAGTCATGCTCAATTATGCTTCAGTTACAATCAGTTAGACCACAATTAGTTAAATTAGCGCCAATTTGCATGATTCATGGGAGTGTAGGCGCTTTTATTCAGCTACCCTCACCTACCATCATGAGTTAACTGATTGTAGACTGATTTGGTTATCCCGAGTTAAATAGTGAGCTCCAACTATGATTATTTCCTCTCTGAGTTAGCTAACCAGTCAATTTGAGTTGGTGAATTCAAATCTTATCCATAATATTCAAATTCTATTTATTGTACTACCATTGTATTACTGATTAATTAATGAAGATTAATGTTATGATAATCTGAGCAATACTTGTCTCATTTGTGTGAAATTTCTGTCATGAATCCGTTGTTTAGTTTACATTGATTTGATAATTCCACTGCATAGTTATTTTTAGATAGCTCTCATTTTGGCTTGTAGATCTATGGTTCATGAAATTTAACATTCCCAACATTTTTTATAGTTATCATATTCTAGTTTCTTCTTTAGATGATGATAGAGAGGATGAAAATCCTCGTCCCCCTACTCACCTTCCTCTAGTTAGGTCCATTAAACATGAAACTACATTAATACCATCACTTCCTAAATGGGTCCGTACAATGTGAGAAGTAGCTAGTGATCTTGTCGATGATGCTATATATTAATTCCATACATATTCATAGTTTTGACATGCCTCCTCTCTTTCAGATCCGGTTTTAGAGAGTCATGATCCATATACATGTGCAAAATCTTCTGGCCATTCAAATTGGGATGAAACAATGAATGAAGAATATCGTTACTTAATGTCAAACAATACTTGGTATCTTGTACATATTTCGAAAGGAATACAAATTTTCAGATGTAAATGGGTCTATATAACTAAGTATGCATCATATGGAAGTTTCAAAATACATAAGGCCTAGTTACTTTCCAAAGGATTTTCTCAAGTTGGAGGGATCGACTATATTTAAACCCTTTTTTCCCGTAGTCAAAATAAATTCCATTTTCCTTATTCTAGACCTTGTTGCTTCACATAATTGGGAGGTCCATTAAACATATGTCAAATCCATGTTCTTGCATGAGGATTTGCACGAAGAAATTTACATGGAACAACCTCTTGGATATATTCAAAATGACTCTAGAATTATTTGTTGTCTTAAAAAATCTATTTATTGCCTTAAGTGAGCTCCACAAGATTGATATTCTAGAATGGATAGATTTCTTCATGACACCATCTTTTCTAGATGTCATTCTGACCCCAATGTATACACTAAGAAAATTAGAAACCATCTCATAATACTTGTTTTTTATACTAATGACCTTATTCTGAATGGTAGTGATCCTAAAATATTAACCCATGTTAAATCAAACATTAAGATGAAATCTGAAATGACTGAACTAGTATATTTGCGTTATTTTCTTGGCCTCTAAGTATTTCAAACCAAAGAAGGAATTTTTCTTTCTTAGTGTAAGTATGTTTGTTACCTTCTTCACCCATTTCGTAAGGAATATGCTAAACCAACCCAATATCCTTTCTTGTTTGGAGCCAAACTTGCTTCCACCTACACTATACATAAAGTAAATGCCACCTTGTACCATCAGTTAGTTCGCAACATTTCTTACTTGAATCATACCTATCCTAATAATTTATTTGTTGTTAGTCTTCTTGCTCAATATATACAAACACCAAATGAAAATCATTAGAAAGCAACAAAAATGACACTTCAATATATAGTTCAATGGGGACTCCTTTATTGGTTGGTTTCACTAATTTTAATTAGGATGGTAATTAATGACCCTAATGATTGAAAGTGTAGTAAAATAAGTTTTTTCTCTTTCTTCAGTAGAAGTAGAGTATTGAGCCATAATTAATGTAAGTCAAGAAGCCTCGTGACTTTAACAAATTCTTTTAAAGTATGGATTCCAGTAATAACATCTGACTGCCCTCTAGTGTGACAATTAGAGTGCCATCAAGATAAAAAAATATCATGTTCAACATAATTGAAACAAACAAATTGATAAAAAATATTATTTAGGATAACATTTTGAAGTGCACTTTTTCCCTACAAATGATCAAGTCCTTGAGATTTTCACAAAAAATATTACAGAAGTAAAGTTTTTCAAACTTTAATATATGTTAGAAGTTCATGAAGTTCTTATTAAGGTGGTTTAGTATGTCACGTCCTCTCCCATCCATCCGACCAATGGAGGGGGACATGAATGATTTATGGGGTTGTAAATTTCGCCCTCATGGCCATATTACAAAATTCATAAACATTTAATTGGGTGTGCATATGCATAATAAAAATACACAATGAAAAATAAATTCATTCCACACACACAACAATCATATACTAGCATATTCATCATAGGAATAACAATAATAATCATGCACAATCAAACACAACAATAATTAACAAGTAAACACTTATCTTTTCAATGAATTTTCCCAAGTAAATGGCTATGGAAGAGAAATGTTCCACCCAACCGTAGGCACCATGTATGGAACTTTATCTCTTTACTGAGAGGCCTCCCTTGAGATGGGATATGTATCCATTAAGGAGGAACTACTCAGGCTCACTCACAACTATGGAAACAAACACTCATGCTAAGAAAACACATAATTTGGTTTATCAACCATGCAGAGAGACAAGAAAAAATAATCCTAAGCCAATGAGCTGAACCATAGAGCTACATTCATATCAATTGACTTCAACCATCCTTGGCACCCACAGTACCTACCACACCCAACACAAGGAAGGTCCCCTTCTCTGCTACACATTCCCTCATGCACCCCTTCCCTCTAGTGCTATTTAGGGTGATAATAGAAAGGTTCAAGCTGATAAACCTTTAGATATTTCTTGCGCTGATTGGTTTTACCAAGTAATTCCGACCTCTGATATCTGTTTGAATTTAATCCAATCTTGTATTTTCTTGATTTTTGGCTACACAACTTTCACCCATGAAATTCAATTTCAAGGATTCCAAATCTGAGTATTCCCACAGATTTTGGGATTTTAACACTCTCAAATTTTCCCCATGGTTTATGTCTATGCATTCCCCACTGGATTTCACCACCCACATGAATTTTTAGGCATTTTTGACACTCTAAAACATGGATTTTTCTTTGGCTACAATTTCTGCTATATTTTCGCTGTTAGGAATGCATAGGTTGCTAAAAATTGGAGTTTGATTTATAACCAAATAACTGGGAATGAATGGAAACAAATCCCCATTAGGAAATATTGACTTCTCGGTACACAAAATTGAGCCCATCCTCTGCCATACTAATGTTTGGGTTCAACCCATGCTCCATAAAATTCATGAGCTGATTTCTCAGCTGCTTCCTTACAATAGAAATAAATATCATCAAGGAAGTTCACTTGGGTAGTTGCTTACTGATTATGGCACATGGGTTCTCAAGATGACACTTGGAAACAAATGATTTAATCCCATAAACCCCTCTCCTCTCCATATTGGATAAAGATAATCCCCTCATTTTAGTTGCCTCCATAGCTAGCTCTTGGAATTTTATTTGCATTAAACTATTTACATGGTTTGTACATTTTTCCACTGATGATGAGCAAACGTTCAACAATATAAAATGCTTTCCTTTATATGACGAGAATTCACTAGCGAGGGACTTGAGCTCCACGTTAGGAATCATACATCACCTATTTACAATTATCACATATTAATCCAATACATTCTAGGGGTGAAAATGGGGGTATTACATTCCTCTCCACCTTAGAGAGTTTCTTCTATCACTATCCAAAATGATTTAACTACTCTCTACAGATGATTCACTAACCCTTTTTTAGTAGACGGGTACATCCATGGAGGTGGGTTACAATTTTTGGCAATGCAATTTCGAAAAAAAACACAAAAACGTACCTTGATCGAGCTTTTTCCAAACCCTCGATCGAGGTGTAAATACCTCGATTGAGGTTTTTTTAAACCCTTGATCAAGATTTTGACAAACCCTCGATCAAGGTATACGTGCTCGATTGAGGGTTAAAAAAAAGCTCGATCGAGGGTTAAAAGAAGCTCGATCGAGGGTGTTTGATCGTTTTTACTATAAATAGGCAACAAACCGTTGATATAATTCATTGCGTTTGTTGGATAGAAAAGGGTCATTTATATTCATTTGTAGATATGGGTTGTGGAGTAATCAGAGTTATAGATATGATTGATCATCTATTAATCCAACATCTATAACTCCAATTACTCCACGACTAATATATACACATAAAACCTAGAGGAAGTGGCAGTAGTAACGCTTTTACTTGTTTCTTCTTCAAGGTATGTACTATTACCCACAAGTATTATTTTTCTAGTCGAAATTATGTTTTATTAAATTTTATTATCATATAATTCTATGCTTGATTTTAATTGAATTCGAAGACCTTGTTTCCATGAACAATATGAGATTTGAAAAACTTTGATTAAATAAATTTTTGGGTATCCATATTCGTGTGCACACATGAATATGGTCACTCGAATACTTATTTAGTTAAAGTTTTAAAAAGATCGATCGAGCTTTTCATTTAATTAAGTGTTCCAAAAGATGCTTGGACACCTTGTATTTTGAATCCCCATTTGAATTCACGTCATTGAACATTTTCAATTCTCGTCGAAATGAGAATTAGTATCATGTTTAGTCATGTGTTATTAATGTAAATTCTAATGTCATTCAATAGTTTACTAGTATGATTAACTGCAAATGTGTGGCACAATAACAATTTTGAAGAGTAAACAATGGAAATTGATATAACCCAAGGAAATGATGTCATATTTTTTTCTTTCATGCTCACATTTTCATCTCTCTAAGGGTACTAAAAATACTTTGCTCCGTATATAATTTTTACTTTTAAAAAAACTACAATTATTTGATATGACTTTCAATTTAACACTACTTTTTATCTTAATCGTTCTATTCTATTCCACCCTGGGATCTGGGCTTTAAATATCTATCTCGAAGATCTATATCATAGATATATCGTAGTCCTAAGAATCCAGGTCGAGTGGACACAACGCGCCTAAGTTCAGCTCATCAACTGAATTGCATGCATCATTGCTCTCCTTGGTTCAATGTAAAAATAATACTATGACAATGATGCATGCAATTCCGTTGATGAGCTGAACTTAAGCGATTTGTGTCCACTCAACCTGGATTCCTAGGACTACGATCTACCTATGATATAGATCCTTAGGCCATATATTTAAAGCCCGGATCCCAGGTGCGGAATAGATCATGACGATTAAGATAAAAATTAGTGTTTTCAAAGTCATATCACATAATTTTAGTTTTTTAAAATTAAAAATTATATATGAAGGAGCAAAGTATTTTTAGTATTTAAAACCTTTCACTACATTTATGTACTACACTGTATACACATTAGATATATTGCTGATAGGAATCAAATGATGTTGAAATTCCTTTCCAACCATTGATGACATAAACAAGCTAGATGTTGAATTCAAATGAAAACACATCATGATACTACTTGAATATAAGCATAAAAAAAATAAAATGCACGTAGTTCACATACTCTAAAATTATTGTTAAAGCCCCAAAATGAATCCTTGGCTTCACCAGTTTCACAACTATTGGTTAAAGTTTTGAGTTAGCATTCTAGGATGCATTGAAGGCTTTATTGTATCTACGTCATGGTGTTCTTCCTCATTATCATGCCTTTTGGTAAGACAATAAAGAGGGTAGTGGCCTACATCGACATGGAAAACAATTTTAACATAGAGATATACGCATTAGATGTTTTCATTAAATAACTTAAATTACTACCTGTGACTGTCGATTCATTGAATCGTGAATTGGTACAAAACACAACAAATTTTAGAGTCACGAGCCCTTAATTACTCACACTTAGAACTTTCTCAAATCTATCCATAAATAAAATTCTTTTTGGTATTTTGGTTAAGTTTTGTTTTTCGAGTGTTTAATGGTAGCTCGATCGAGGTTTTAACAGAAGCTCGATCGAAGGTTTATCAAACCCTTGATGGAGGGTTTAATAAACCCTCGATTGAGCTTCCGTTAAAATCTCGATCGAGTAATTTAAATACCTCGATTGAGCTCTAGATTTCGATCGAGGGCTTGAAAAACATAGATTTAGCCCTCTTACAGGAAAATCAATGTTTCTCTGTGTCTTCTAGGGGTGTAAACCCTGCCATTCATGGAACACAATTGAGCAGAGTTCATACCAATAGATTTGTCACCAAATCCTCTATCCATTGAGATATTATGCATTCGTTTTGGCATTCATATGGTTTTTTTTTATTAGTTCTAAAACTTACACGAAAACCAGACAACAACTTCGAAGCAACTCAAAGAAAAAATTGCAGGGTAAAATATACACATCCAAAAATTTCTTAAAAATACATAGCCCACACATCGACGTGTCCTATTCAAAATGGTATCTTTGGTTTTTGAATTTTTCAAAACAGTGAAAAAAAAGCTGGGATGGACACACATGTGTATAAAATGATGCTGAAATCAGATGTGGTCACTTTCAAAAAATAATAAATAATTGTATATTGCGAAATAAATTAACAAAAAAATATGTATACCACAGTTCATTTTGTGTAGATCATGCTCATATATATATATATATAATTATTAATGTAATATTAAATTATTGGGGTTGGACACGAGCCACTTATTAACTTCTTCAAATTTTTAAGGTCACACAGTTCATTAAATGCAAAATTTCACACGTTAAATGCCATCAGAATATTAAAAAAAAATATCATTGGGAAGCCAACATAATAGTCTACAATTTGTTTTTTTACTGCAAGTCGAAATTCACATGGCATATATGCATTTCGAGGGCTTCTATCTAGCACATGAGTAAAAAATCAGGTTTTCATCGCCAAATTTGGCCAAAAAGTGTTACCCACATTCATGGAATCACCTAGACTCTTCTTTTGCTTATAAGAGTCGTTCTTCTTTCCATGCTTGCCCTATTTTTGGTTCTTTTTGTGTTGATGATGTTTACTCCATTTCTTTATTTTATGGTCTTATTCATCATCACCATTGTCATCCTTTTCATATGGATACTTAGACACACAATGTCCTACTTAGCTAGAGTTAAAGCATTTAAATGAAAACTTACCTTTGTATTTGCTAGATCTCTTTTTTAATTTTCTCACAAAATGTGCTTCCTTTGTGACTGATTCACAATTGAAACAATTATTCAATTTGTGTTCTTTGTTATTCATCTTCTTTGACACTTTGAATTTGCTTTTTTGTTTGATGGTTTTTCCTTTTTAGTCCCCATTTCATATGCAATGAGAATCCCATGCAATTCATCAAGATCCTTTATTTTTTCAATAACATAAAATTTGGCATCAAATCTTAAGTCGAGTGACCTTAACACCTTTTGTACAATCATTGCATATTCAACCTTTTTACCATGTCCTCTAATGGTGTTGAAAATTTCATCCACATAGAGGAGTAGGCTGCAACTTTTTCTTCATCTTTCATTTTCACATTCTCAAATTTTCCTCTATGAGTTTGGAGATTTTCCTTCTTAACCTTGTCATCGCTTTCATAGATATTTTGAAGCTTTCCCCAAATTTATTTTTCTTATTCAGAACACATCACCTTGATAAACTCAGATTCTAATAGACTGCACAAGATGGTAGTCATGGATTTTGCATTGTTTTCAGTAGGTTTCTTCCTAAATGCTCTTGTTGATGGATTAGTTGGGGATGTATAACCAATCACTATTAATTCCAAAATATCAAACCCAAGATCCATTTAAGATGTTTGCACCTTTCTTATCTAGAATGCATAGTTTACTCCACCGAACAATGGATCTCTGTTTTTGGAGAAACCTTCCTAACTGGCCGTGTGTGCTCCCAAGATCTACCTTCCAGCAACTAGACTGTTTTTGAAGGAACTTGCTTTGACACCAATTTTTGAACACACACTTATACATAGAGGGGGGTGAATCAATATAAGACAATCTTCTATTTATTTAAATTCAATTAACACAATAAAAGAGTCACACATAGGATCTATCAATTATAGAACACATAACACAATATTTACGTGGAAAATATTTCAGGACAAAACCACAAAAAACTTCTCTTTATAACTCTTTGTAGGAATCAATCTACTATGACAAATATTCATAGGCACCAACCTATTGGAGACACCAATCCCCACTAATACAAATCATTGTAGTTACCAAACTAATCTTACGAATTTTCATAGGATCCAACGTACTCTTACGAGTCTTCACATGCTTCAACCTACTGGAGACACTAATCCCTACATATATGCACCAACTTAGCAAGAGACACCAATCTCTTTGGTTGACAGATACCAACCCATAGTTACAATTCTTGCTTTCTTGAATATGACTTCTTCAAACAATCATTCACATTTACTTCATCATTCTGCTCATACCTTCTTCACTTCATATTTCTTCTTGAGAGGTTCCTCTTAATATAGGATAATATTTCTTTATGCTCACACTCGTTTCCCTCCAATCCTTGTTGAATTTATATCTATTTTAGACCCTTCATGAAGAGTTGTGTCTATTTGAACATACACATTAACCTTTGAGTAAATAATTAATTTGTTTTTAATCTTCCAAAGTTTCCTTATCTCCTGGAAAATAGGAATTTACCAACGAGCCCATAGTTTTTGAAACAAATGGTATTTTCCCATGGTATTATATATAAGAGAATTAATTTATTTTCATCTTATTAAAGTCTATTTTTCTCCTAGAAAATATGAATTTTCCAATGAGCCCTTGTTTTTGGAATCATGTGATATTTTCCCATGGTATTACATATAGAAGAAACAATTATGCATACACCCAACATAATCAACAACATCATTCCATTTCATAGGCATGTGGTTTAACTCTCTCTACCACACACACACACACACACACATACACATTTTTATCTTGCGAAATACATATTTGGGGAATTCACTGAGCATTTTCCCTCATTCCAAGGATTATTCCCAGGGTAACCAATAACACACACACACACATATTGCAAATGAAATATATTCTAACATTTTCTTTAAATTGTTTTATTAAATATTTTAATGAAATTGTCTAACTATATTTGTTGTATACTATATATTCTCTAGACATTGATATGTTTGATAGGGAGGTTCCTCATGATATCATTTAGGATGATGAGTATATGCAAGAGGCCGAGGTTCCCGCATTACCTATACCCATCCTAAAACGTAGGACATATCACAGATTTCAGTAAGATGTGGCCAATAGGTTTTCCACACTGTTGGCTTGACAAGGAGTCAATCTTGCATGAGTCACGAATATCAGGCGAGACCCTAATCTAGAAGAGTTATGAAGGATGATGGATTGTGATATTAGATTGTTGATGCAGTATGTAGCTGGTGCATCCATGATTTTAAATGCTTGGAGGCTAGAGGATCGACAATCTAGGTCATCAGATGAGGATGTCAATCCTCCATCTCCTCCACCTCATCATGATGTGAGAGCATTGTCATCTCATGATCCAAATCCTCCACCTCACCATGACATGGGAGTATCATCATATCATGCTCCACCTTCTCCTACTCACCAAGACGCGGGAGAATCACCATCTCATGCTCCACATCCTTCTCCTTCTCCTCATTGTGATCAGGACCAACCACTTTACTCCTCCACACTCAGTCGAACCACCACCATATCCTACCTAGTACTCCATCATATCCTACTCCACTCACCTTAGTTGTAGTTATGATGGTTGCAACATGTGAGATTTGCCTTGATTGATATATCTATGCTTCTCTCTAGTCTACTTTTTCTCATAACGGAGGTATTGATGCCTCTACTAGATGATGAGATATCTTATAGTAGTTATTGGATTGGAGATATATATTTGACATGTAGTATCACGAGTTTGATGATATTGTTCACACACACACACACACACACACACACATATATATACACACACACGCTTCAATTTTTATATCAATGTTGATGTTTATTTATATGTTGATGGTGATGTGTAAGTTAGGTCAGGTTCGATACGTTTGCTAGGTGTGCTTGATAAATGTGTATGTTAGATGGTGTGTGTTAGATGTGTATATGATGGTTATGTTAGATACTGCAACTTGTGTTTTGTTAGATTTTATTATTAGATTTGTGTGTTAGATGATGTTTAAATCAGTTACATGTATGTTATATGATGGTAGATAATATTTGCATATGTACGTTGGGATACGTTTGATATATATGTTAAAATATGTTAGCTATTTTTTTATGTGTTTGTAATATGGTGCTTATGTTTGATAGGTGATGATAGATGTGTATGACATTAGATGATGTTTGGCATACTTATGTGATGGTTATTAGATGATGTTTATGTTTACTAAGTGGTCATGATGATGATGATGATGGTGCGTTACATGATGTTAGGTGATGGTGGTGGTGGCCATTGATTTGATGATCACATTGTGATACTTTTTATTGTTATGTGTTTATATGGACTTACTTTTTTATGAACTCAATGGGATGTCAAATTATTTTGACGGTATTTATCTTCATCATGTGTATGTTGTATATTGTTTATGTTGATGATTACAATTCATGTGTGTGATGTAATTTTATTTATTTATTTATGTAGAACTCATTTATATTTGCTAATAAAGGAAAATCATTTTAATCATCTTATAATTGAAAGTTACAATCTCAACTATAATTTCAATTTACAATCATTATTACAATTTCACAACTGCAAATTACAATAACAATTACAATAATAAATTACTAATTAGATTTACAAGGTACAAATTACAATTTGGACAATTATTTACAAAATTGCATAATTACAAAATAATTTACGAAATTGCAAAATTGCTATCATTTTAATCATGTTATCAATTAATTATGGGGTGTTCATCTATAAAATATTTAATTCATCAACCAACACTTCAAAGTCTTTTACGACATGTCACGCATTATATGTGCAAGTCTTAGATTTTCTTGATACATCTATAATGTACTATAAAAATAAGCTGTAATTAAGTCTAGAATTGAAGTTGTAGTTACTCTATAAATCATACTTGCATCTATATATCATAAATGTAAAGTCAATTATATGAATAGGGTAAACAATGAAAAAACACTATTATATATTGAGTGAAAAGAACAAATTCAACAAATTGAATATAACCACACAATGATATGATTATGTCTATTGATAAAGATAAATTGATCTTGTAAAGTTTAATATAACCACACAAAACTAAAGTGTAGATATTGAATTCAAAATTGAATGTGAACTTGTAACAATTAAATAGATAAATGTCATGATCACATAAGACAAATTAAATGAATAGAAATTAAAGATAAACAATTAAGCTAACAAGAAAATTTAAAATAACAAACTATTAACTAAGTATCACCCCCACTGTATGGATTATGCGCTTTTTCTTGAGAATAGCCTAGAACTAAGACTATCTCTCAACAACAATAGCTTAACCACTCGCTACTTTTACAACATCACACACAATAAGTAAAAGTAAAACCCATTTGTATTAGTAAAATAACTTGTACAATATTAGACTAAGTCTTTTCTTTCCGAAGAGTAGCTATCAACCCCCTTACTTAGTGACGATAGTGCTCTTTTATACACAAATTAGTTACATAACATAACTAACAAGCATCATAGAAGTAGACTGTCTTGATAATCGAAAGAATTTCAAGTCGCTACAATCATATTAACAAGTAGACATTCAATATCAAAATAGAAGAATAATTACCATGGTATTAACCCATACAACCGTATAAATACAATGGATCCAAGAAAATTCTAAGATATTGATCTAAAATCAAGCTTTCTCCCCATGATCCCCAAATAGGATAGGATTGGGTTAAGTCACTTTTTATTTCATATAGAAAATTTTCTTTATCCTCATAAGCAAGGTAGATCTTTACAAACTAATTGTATAGAAACACATATAAACCTTACATTGGAAACACTATTTTTATTATCTTGATGTCAATCCTTCCCATTCATAGGTTTGGTCATGTCGTTACCATTGACCTTGTAATTCTTTTTAAATTTATTATTTGTTGAGTAAATTAAATCCTTGAATTTTTTCTAGAACAAAGTGCATGGCACATGGATAGGAGTACATATTCATCCCCTACCGAATCATCCTCACTAGTTCCAATAGATTCACATTTTAATTTTTCCTTCAACATCCAGTTGGGATCCTTCATTTCTAAGGGGTCTATCATGTCCCTAGGTTGCTCACCTCTAAAATTTGGGTTCCCTCCAAAATGGAGGGAATCAATTTTTCAATGTATAGTGATATCATCCTTTTCTTGTTTTACATTGGGGCATCTACACTATAGTGATATCATCCAAGTGAACAATCTCCACTACAACCTCAAATTCCACCAAGTATGCTAATGGATGTTCCACATTTTAATGAGTGACCTAACAAAATTATGGTGTTCCTTATTAATTTCAATTTTTCATTTAGGGAAAATCACTATTATGTCTTCAAAGCAATATGTACACTAGAAAGAAATATTCTCATGACCATGGTTATTTTAACAAAAAATGCACAATTCCTACATTTATAGACAATACACACTTCAATTTCAAGGGGTTATAGACCTATTTTCTTTATTACACCATCAACAAAAATGTAAAGTATTGTGTTTAAACAATTTAGTTCCCTAACAAACTTATTCTCAAGAAATTCAGGGACCAAAAACGATTTAACCCCTACTCCTTAATATTCTTAACTATTTATTCACATCCTCCTATAACTTACATATACTTTCCTTTTACTCCTCTTCATATAGATCCAATTTTTTGTGTTCCTTAACTATTAACAGAATTGTACCCATTCTTTGAAATTATTGTACATTTTATTTCACATGCCATGAAAGGACCCTTGGATGTTATCAAGGGATTAGTTTCAACTATCATTATTTATAATGGTCAACATAGGTGGTTGAATACCACTAGGGAACGAATCAGGATTAAATAATACAACTAGCGAAAATGGGGTATGAAGTACTATTCAACATTAACTTAATCTTGCAAGTTTTTATTGATATGATGGTTTTTTGATTTCTGCAAAATTTCATTTGCATATTATTGTTCATGTCCAGAATGCTGATATGGGCATAGTGAATTTTAATATTATTATTCATGTCAAAAATGTTAATATGGAAATGGCTCATTTCTATTAGTTGTTCAAGTTCTTCTGTGCGTTCCATGCACCATGAGTAGGAAGCCTTCTATTATCTTCTTGACCCACCGTCTCTAGTTCTAGAGATTTGAAGGTAGGACCAAACATCATGTTTATTGAGTAATGAGAAAAAACAGAGGCACCCATAGCGCCAACAAAAACATTACTGCAAATCCTCTCAACAACCTTCAATATCTCTAAGGAAGAGAAGGATTCGAGCCATATAAATGAAATGATGGGTGGAACTATGTGGAATATCCCTTATTTGGAGTGATTTTTAAAAATCATA
>LPNX010180396.1:286177-310385 GCA_001517045.1 Pseudotsuga menziesii | reverse complement strand
AATGAAACTGGGCAAACCTCAATCCATAAGTGTCCTTTTGTGTGCCGACCTGAGGGATGTCAGCACTCGGACGGAGAGGTGCCAATCAGCTGTATAACAATAGGCCTCATCCCTCCTGTTGTGCCATTTTATCTTCTCTGCAACTGCATTGGGCTCTGCTTCTGTTGCCATAGTCACCCTATAGAGGCCTTTCACTCTCAACAGTATCTCCATCTCTACTTTCTATTTAAATAAATTGAAGGGAGTCAAGATAGTTTTCTGTGATTGATCCATAGCTTAGAAAATATGTCCCGGCTATTAGTAGAAGGCTCCCAGTCACTGATGTCGAACCTGCAAAAAAATTTTGAAGGAGAGAAATCGATCTACAATGGCTCTGATACCATGTGGAAATTGAACCCAGTGATAGATTAATTTTACTCACAACAATTAACAATTGATCATGTAAAATCACTCACAAAAGAGACTGAAATTGGAGATGAACACTAAACTGTATTAAATCAGTGTACAATAGCCAACCCTGTAAAACAATAGGTTGCTATATGAAGAAAATACATCAGGGATTCGAATGCATGAGGATCAATTCGAATCTAGCATAAAGTAGGCTTACTAAAATTAAGCAAATCCCCCATAGGTGTAAAAAGTTGATCCCAAATCTGTCATGGAGCTCATGAATTAGCAAAATGGCTTAGGAAAGCTAAAGAGTGATGGAATGACAATTCATACATGCTTTTTTAAGGAGAAAAGAGTGGAGGATGAAAGGGACAAAAAACTAGTTCACCTCATCTAGTCAAACTTTCCCTATTGCCTTAAAACACTAAAAAAGCAGGCAATAAAGAATAAAAAGCAGAAGGGCACCTAGGAGACTAGGAATAAAGCAGAATCGATTCCTTGAGGTTTCCCAAGCACTACATGGGTCAAATTAGGCAAGTTGGACCACTATGGATAGGTAATTGACAACTTGCATAAGGTGGGACACATGAACTACGCAAATAAGACAAAAATAATTAAATTAATGTCTAAGGTAGTAAACTATGGGTTGATTATTCTAACACGCACTCATTCCACTCTCTGGGGGTTTTGGGGGGGTCTGGCTCATTCTCACGAGGGAGATTTTCTACTTCCTCACGCACACCATTTGGGGGAAATTCTCCATCGTTTGTTCATCTCGTGCAGGGATGCAAAAGGTTCGCATGTTTTTGGGACTCACGCAGCGAGTTGGGGAGCCATGTTCTGTCACCCATGATTTCTTGTGAATGAGACTTCACATTTTGTGCGGTGTGTATGTTTATGCTTTTTCTCCTTACTGATTGTGGTCTGCATTTATTTTTTCCCCTGTCAATGCTAGGATTTTGGATTCTTACCCATTTGCGGACTATGTAACACTGCCGTTGTTTTCATTGTGAGATTGGGATGTTGTTCTTCCCCTATTTTTTGGGTTGCTGTGTATGCAAGTACCTTGTGGGGTTGCTGCTGAGTTGTTTTGGCCATGCTACGGCCAAGAACAACTCTAAGTCGTCTTGCTGACTTGAGCTGTGTTCACCTTTTCATTTGGGGTTATCACCTTGTTGTCTTCATATTCTTCATAGAGTTGTGAACTATTTGTTTTACTACGATATGCAGTAGTTGGTATTCATACTGTTGAGAGTAGGATTAGAGGTTGGGTATGCTTGAGAAAAACTAGTGTTTGGAGCCACTCAGACAGAGTTAGACTACTGGCTTTCTTCTCCACAACCCTTCAATATTATTGGAAAGGGAAGTCAGGACCTGAGGGACTATGCAGCAGAGAAAGGATTGATTCTTGGTGTCAGGTGTGTGGATGTCTTAGAAGTCAGGTTAACTCTGGTGTAGGTGTCGTTAGCTCTACAATGATACCACCAACTTAGCATTTAGCCTTTCCTAGCTCCTTGGTGGCCTGATAAACCCTACTGTGTGGGCTTGGATGAATTGTGTACCTTGGCTATGTGTAATACTTCTTTGACCCTTATTCATTGAAGAATCATGCCCCGCTTAGGGGTGGCAGTGTTGCTGAGAGATTGATGAGCACGCTGGCCTATGGTTGGGTTGAACGTTGCAGTGACGTAGTTGGTTGCGGGACGAATTATTTTTAAGATGAGTATTCTTGACTATTCCGTCTTTGCATTTATATTTACTCATTAATGAATATGATGAACATGTGGTATGCTTTAATGAATGTATGTTTGCTTCCGCTATGTATATGAAGGATTATGCATCTTAGTATGTTTTATGTTTTAAGCTTTATATTTCAGCATTATATGCATGTTCATGTTCATGGGGCTATCTTCCCGGAGCTTTTTGATGGTTTGGTAGCATCCTCCTCGCCGGTCGGAGGGTCAGGGACGTTACAGGAAACTAAATTGAATTCCCTGTCTACATAATCTTACGAATTTTGATTTGGATCTTCCTAGACCGAGATATAGTAATTATCCCTAGGTCACATGTTTAAGATTGAATTTTGGAAGAGGTATAAACCCTACTTTGGAGGGATCATATATGTTGAAGTATATCGAGTCTAATACTAAGACTCGCACACAAAAAAAATCAATATTTCATATTCAGCCTATCCAAGTTTCATCTCATGATCATTCTCCAAACTCAAGTTATAGAGAAAATTCCAAGATGAATATATTTTTCCTTCTAGGGTTTTTCAAGCATGAAACCCTAATCTCTAGTATCTACAATTATAGCAATATTTCGGCTGCACAATGACTTTTTTTGGGGTGGGTATGATACCATATACAAGCACAACACAAGAATTTTATCTTGGGAAACTACAAGGGATAAAACCCAACTAATTCTTCTATATAGATTCGTCACTTAGTACAATGTCATACAGAGATAGAAAGACCAAAAGATAACTTCCACAACTTCTTCTTCTTCTTCTCTTCCACAGAGAGCTCTTCTTTCTCTCTCTTGGAGCGAACTTAGTTGATCTTGCAGTATGTCCAAATGAGGGAGGGCACCTCCCTATTTATACTGATCATGTGTGTGACATTTTGGTCCAACAAGGATGACTTTTGGACCCTAATGGGATGACCTATCCTAGGAGTACTTAAAAAATACATTTTGCAATATTATTTTTGGTACTATTCCCCGAATTACAACAGAGGTTTTACCTCGACTCTTGCATGAATGATTACATTAATGACACCTTCGGATCAGAGGGAAAAACTCACCGAAATGGGACAATAAAATTACAACAAAATATAATAGTAATACAAATAATACAATGAATAATATCTATCGAAGTTACATTTACAACAACATTTTTTATATTCTTTTTTACCTCACTTCCTCTTATCCATTTATCAACCATCCCTTCTATTTTTTATATTTTTTTATCTCACATTCTTTTAGTTATATTCCATGAGATGGTTATCCATTCATCATCTATGAGTTATCAATTCATCGCTACCAGTTGCCCATTCATGAGCTACCAATTATTTTATATTCTTTTTTAAAATAATTGTTTATTTTTAATTTTAAACGATTGCCATAGAATCGATCTTGACAGTAGACTTGTCTTATCCTTGTACAATCCTAGAAAAGTATAGTCCATAGTCCACCCCAAATTCTCAAATAAAAATATCTATAGACATAAAAATACTATCAATTAAAAAATATCAAATTGTTTGAAATTTAGAGTTAATTAAGTGTAGATTGCATAGTTGGAAGTAATGTTGTGATACTACCCACTAAGGTTCAAATATCAATATGTGACATGCTATATAATCATATGTAACATAATTTTCCTTCATTCTTTATAAATAGAAAAAATCTTTTTTAAATTTTAAAACCATTAAATATTAAATGAGAAATCAGAACTTAAAAAAAAAGTAATAAGGAAAAAATACCAAGATAACCTAAAAAATTAAAAAATAATAAGCAAACAGAAAAACAAGATAACCTAACAACTTAAAAAGACAACCAAGCAAAAAACGAAGATAACCACATAACAATTTTGGTAGGTTGGCTTTTAAACTATTTCCAACATAATAAAATTGGGTAGGTTGGATTTTAAACTATTTCCAACATAACAAAATTGGGTAGGTTTCCTTTTAAACTATTTCCAACATAATAATTGTAGGTTAATAATATAATCACAATTATTTGTCTTTCATATGATGATTAATTTTACATAAAATTTATTATAATTTTATTACGTTTATATACAATTTATATTTGTTTTTTTTTTGTAATTTTAGAGACTAATCTATTGAATCATAAAGGGAGTTCTACAAATAGAATGTAGAAGAGAGAAAGTTGAAACATGACCCTAATGGGAATTCAAGATTTTATAGTCAATTTGATCCTCTATGTAGAAGGGAAAACAAATCATAGTGACAGAAAAATTAACAATGTTGAAGAAAAAAAAGTGAGTGTAACTGCTTGTGATTAATTGGTAGGTATAGACCCATATTGACCATGAAAGAGAGAAAAAAAACCATGGAACCTGGATCTATGGCTTGGAGGGATTCTCCTCCTCAATAGGAACCCCAAATCCAAAGTCGTGCTACAATTTTGGTCGTCCATTCACTGGGGGAGCTAGTGGGTTGAAAAAATTCCAGCCACCATCTTTTCCGGAGCTCTTAGCACCACTTCCAGTATCCTCCTCATTGCTCGAGTCACTGGTGCTAGACGGATTCCTCTTCACTAGGAGTGGTTATGTTTTCCTGTAATCTGCAGCAATATTGATGGTTGCTTTACCCTACATAGTTTCCATATGGTACTATGAGGAGGATAAGGTTGTTTTTATATTCCCATGGGAGCCACAGAAGGAATCAAAGAGGAAGCAAGGGCATCATTCCAGGTATCTGTGAGACGGAGGATAAGCCGGGCCAAGAGGTTCTTGACCACCCAAAAATTATGCTCGAATAGGACCATATGATTCTTCACAAAGTGTGAGCCAATGATATTTTCCTCCCAATGTAATGTCCCTTTTTAATAAATTTTATTAAAATGACCATTTTTCACGTTTTTCCCTATTTCGACCTTTGACTAGTTTTGATGTCTAAGTCTCCAAATTGACCCAAATGCTCCCAAATATTTTGATAAGGTATATGAATGATATTAAGACTTGAATTTTATTTTTAGGTATTATTTATGATTCTCTAAATACTTCTACAAACTTTTTTAATATTCTGGACAAGGTAGGAATTTTCACTAGAAAATTGGGGTTCCAATTCCCCTACGGTAAATGCTGAAAATGGGTTTCCAAATGCTCCCAAACCCACTCGAATTTATGAAAAGAGGAGGAGGATATTTAAGGGAAATTATTAATTTTTCATGTGCATCATTATTCATTTTATAAATTCTGGTATAACCCTCTCCCAAACAGCTACAAAATCATTGGTTCGGCCCTTGGGGAAATGGCACAAAATCTTCTCCAAATGCAAATAAACTGAGTAAGATGACTTCAAATTATTAAGTGATGGATATGAAACTTGTAATAATCATAAATTTCATTCAATTCATCATAAATATATCATATAAATATTATTTCATTCGAAATCATCATCATTACAATGGCATACATCAATATAGTGGGGAAATGGTCTTTGTTTGCTCATTAATAATCACTTTTACATACAACCATTTGGTATTTAGACCTGATACTTTATGAATATAAATAAAATAGTATATTAATATTATTAAAATCATAAATGGACCATGATAATCTCTACCAAAGAGTACAATAGCTCACCCAAAGCTCAATCCCTCCATGAGCAAGAATATGCAATAAAGACTTGAAATGGTTGAGAGAATGTGCTGCACTAGAAGAAACCAAGGGATTCCATGTAGATTACACTTGAAAATAAAAAATCCATTAAATATCCATGAAATACCTGAATTTCCTCTCCAAGCACCAACTTGTATGGGAATCTTTCACCCTCAAAATTGGCTAAGGCAAGAAACTAGTCATCCACTAGCTCTCTCTCATCACAACTGCAAATTTCTAAAATGATAAAAATACCTTCTCTTGATTGATCCCTTTAATTTATAAAAATCCTTATCCTTCTAAGTTCACCAATCCATCGAAAAACTCAAGCTAATTCGAATTAGGGTGTGTGCTCAATGTTTTCCATGTGTCCTCCCTTCCCTAGACTTCTATCTTCCCCCAATTTGAGTAGGGACCCATTGAGCTTCCATAACTCACATGAGAGCCTTCTTGGAAGCTATATTTAGGCCTGACTTGTCATAATGGTCATCTTTCAGCCTTCAGGTCTGCAATATGTCATAAATGTCATAGCATATTCATCGTTGGTGTCATAGATGTCATAGATGTTAGGGAGTCTAGCCCAAGTGTCCGAGAAGCTCCCATTTGACTCTTCCTCTCCCATGTAAGTTGATTTTCATTACAAATTAAACCTATTATGAATATGGCCAAGTGTATTATCCTTCTAACTCATCTAAGAACATTAGGCTTCCCATGGATTCAAATTTGCAAGAGGAGGATTCCATGTGGCACAACAATTCTAGCTTGTGTGGACCCCATAATCTCCATGTGTATCCATGCTCCATTGCCACTTCAATTTTATATTTTATTTATTTAATTAGCTCCATTATTAAATATTTATTCCATTCTAATGTATGAACATCATTTATTATCCCCCTTATTAAAATTCCAAATGTGTCCATCCAACCTAGGGAACTAGTAGGATTGATAGAATTGTCCTACTATGCAATTATTTGAATGGGGAAATTACAGTACTCCACACACAAGATTGGTTGTCCTCAAGCAATTTCAGATTTGGATGCTGCAAAATATTCTCCTCTTCCCATGTGGCATATTCACTTAGTAGATCCTTCCATTATACATAGTATTCTTTGATAGTTCTACTTCTCAATCTCCTTTCTTGTTGGCCTAACTTTGCCACTCACACAAACCAAGTTCAACAATAAGAAAAAACCAACAAAAAAACCAAATACATCATCTCGATAGAGCAAGATTAGCCAACAACACCTGCGAGGAAGGCACATTCTCACCCGAGATATCTTAATGTGTAATTGTTCGAACCATGTTTCCGCAGTTGGTGAGGGAGTATAGTCCCTTGGCACACGTCCAAGGTGCTTGATAGAGATGGAGGGATGGAGTATTTCACTACTCAACAATGGCGCAATAGTGTGACAAAACTAGAGTGCAACACAATCTTGTCCTTAAAATTTAACAGCTGGTGCAATAGTGCGATGCAACCGATTCCTTAAGATTAAACGACTGTGATGCAACTTATATTATGACTTGATAGTGTTAAACATGAACTAATACATTCATTCATTCACTGCTTATCAGTATTGCAACATTCATTCAACTAATGACCTTAAATAATGTGAGTTAATAAAACATTCAAAATTAATTAGTTAAAGATTGACCACAACATTTAATCATTCAACATTCATCAACACAGGAAATAACATGGAAACCCATCTAGGAAATACCACCATGGTGCTCTTCATCTGGAATTAGAAATATAGGTAGCACCTTATAGTCTATGACTTACAGATAGTTCTTAAGATATGTCTTTTAGATCAACTCTTCTTTCTCTCATTCTCTATGGTTTATTCTTCTATCTACTCCTACTGATCCATACACAGCCTATATCGACTCTTCTACTCTACTATATGTGCACTCAACTGCAGATCAACTCCTACAAATGGTCTGTGCACTTAGTTGAAGATCTACGACTCAAGAGCCTTCTATTATCATACTTCTCTCTAATTCTACAATAAACTAATACAATCCTTCCGGAGCTAACTGAAAAGATAACTTGAAACTATTTCTTGAAGCTAACCCTTATAAAGAGCAGGTTCCTCCTATTTATAGTGTTTACAAGACCGCACAGGGTCGACTGAGTAAAACTCAGCTATTACAGACTCAAGTAGCTACAAAATATCTTGTATTACATTTATGGTAGGCCATACTGGCCGTAAAATTCCTGTATTATATTAACCACGACCATAACTAGCCATGGAAACGTCTTTTAGCCTGTTTGTACAGATAATAACTAGTTGCAAAACTGTCCTTTAGTATTTTGTCGACTCGTCCTTCCTTGACTTGCACATGTTCAGCCTTAACTCTTCTATCTGCCTCTTCCATCGACCCATATATTCCTTTCCTCGTTGCAATGACCCTCATCGAAGCTTCCTCCGCTATGTGCTTACCTTCCATCCTTTACAGTATTTTCTCTCATTGTGCGCTCACTTTTCCTCTTGCACTTGTGCTCTAGGTTCTTCCTTGTGCTCTTTTCCTAGCCCAACATTTCCCTTGTCTTCAAATATTTTCCAAAATAAGTGTGAGCTAACCGTCATCATCCAAAGGAGTAATTATTTCTAAAGTGACAATTTGCTAACCAAAATATTTCTCGAGACAAGAAACATGAAATACATTATGGGTTTTACTCTCTTCTAGAAGTTCTATTTCATATTCTACCTCCCCAATATTCTGAAATACCTTGTATGGGCCATAGTATCTTGGTTTTAGCTTTTCTGCTCCATTCCTTTTCTGCTCCATTCTTTTTTAGAGATGTTTTTCTATATGGACACAACCTCAAATATACTAAATCATTAACCTGAAAGGTCCTTTCTTCTCTATGTTTATCTGCATATTGTTTTCGCTTATTTAGGCAACTTGCAAATTGTCTTTCAAGAGATTTAAAATTCCTTGGCTCTCTTCCACCCAATATTTATCTTTTGGAGATATAATATCACCAAATATCATCTCAACAAAGGTAAGCTCATCATAACCATATAATTCTTTGAAAGGATACATCCCTATTGACATATCAAAAGTGGTGTTGGAGCAAAAATCACCCAAGTGTAGCCATTTTGCCCATGCTTTTTGATGCTCTCCCACATAGTTTCTTAGGTACCCTTCCAACCATTGATTCACCCTCTTTATGTGTATATAAGTTTTTGGATGATATATTGTACTTGGATTCAACTGATTTCCCACCAATCTAAAAATATCTTTTAAAAAACCACCCATGAATCTACTATCTCTATCACTTACAATGCTCTTGGGGAGCCCATGCAATCTGAAGATTTCTTTGAAAAAAATATCAGCCACTTGTGCAGCACTAAAATATGATGTAACAACCAAGAAATGAATTTTTTTTTCAATCTATCCACCACCACATATATGCAATTTTCACGTCCCTGGCCCTCCCACCGGCAAAGAGGACACGACGAACACCACAAACAACCGGGAAAACAGCCCCATGAACACAAACAGGGATAAATGCTGTTATTAAAAGCTTAAACATCATGCATAACAGGATGCATAAAACATCATACAAGATGCATAATTCCTCAATCATTCAGTGGAAGCAAACATATACATAAACCAACATTTAACATGTTCATCATAATTCATTAGAAATCAATATAATTGCAGAGATGAAATAGTCAGCATTGCTTATCTTTCAATGAAGAACTCGCCTCGTAACTAGCTACGTCACTGCAACGTTCCACCCAACCATAGGCCAGCGTGCTCGTCAATCTCTCAGCAACACTGCCACCCCCGAGCTGGGCATGATTCCTCAAGGAACAAGGGGAAATGCAGGCTTACACATAGCCAAGGGACACAATCAGCAAGCCAACACAGCTGGGTTTATCAGGCCATCAACAAACCATCCAAGCCAGCATAGTCCAAAGACCAACCACTGCATACCGCAGAAAAGCAATCCCTTCACAACTCTGTGAAGAAGGAAAAGACAACCAGGGATAATCCCAAACAAACGATGAGCACAGCTTAAGTCGACAAGGCAACACAGAGTTGTTCTTGGCCCTAACGTGGCCCAAAACAACTCAGCACGAACCCGAAACCAGGGCAAATCGACCGCCCAAACACACAATGAAAACTATGGTAGACTTACACAATCTCAAAATAGAGGAGAAGCCAAACTCCCAAGCTAATTATACAGTCCCAAACGTATCAGTGGACAAGCTCACAACAAGGGAAAAACCATAGCCCGTCCTGGGCAACAAAGTCACCGGGAACCCATACATAGACCACGCTGAGGGAGAACAGACTTCCAACCTGTGCGTGACATGAGCAGACTCCCATCCCCAAAATATAAAGAAGACCACAACACTCACCTCGTAAGGGAGACCACAGCAACACAACAAATCTTGAGGGGAATGGCTACAACCATAACCCACGGGAAGAACAACAGTTCTGATCTCAACATTAAAATGACGGGGAGATTACACGGCCATACCAGTCCATAAGGAGGTCATACATCCGAAAATGTGAATGGCCCTCCACAGAAAAATCATGGATGAAAAAGCACAGCTACCAGCTCGCTGTGTGAATCCCCAAATAGAAGAATACCTGTGCATGAGGGTAATGAAGAGAATAGGGTCCTTGTGTGAGGATGAACAGACAATGGCGAGAGTGCGTGAGTGTTTCAGCACTGTTGTGGAGAGAAAATGTAGTCATGGGAGAGTGGGGAGAATCTGCTGGTGGAGTTGGCACGTGGGAAAGGACTGACAGTCCTAACACACCCACCACTACTCAGCAATAACTGCCTCAACTCCCAGCCATAACTGCCTCCACTACTCAACAAATCATTAAAGAGGTTGGATGAGACAAGGGAAGATGGAAAATCAAGCAAGGTGGTAACACATGGGTTTCCCCCCTCCCCCATGGACCAAGGTTTGACATCCCCCACACCCTTATCCTTTGGAATCATGCCCTTTTCATTTTAACGTTGTACTTTCGTAGCTGGTTGTGGGTTTATTTTTAATTGATGTGCGTATTTACATGATGCCAAGCTATAATGTGCCGGATAGCACGATATACCATCGGCAACTATCCCCATTGCCGAAACATACACAACTAAATCGATGGTGGGGCTTTTTCCTTTATCTCCTCACCATGATTAATTGCATTATATACATCATGAAAATTGGGTCAAAACCGGGGTGTTACAGCAATCCTTACCCAAATATTTGGGCAAACCAATGATGAAATCCATTGAGATATTGTCCCATTTTTTCTTTGGAATGAGCAATGATGGCAATAAACCAGTTGGGAATATAAGATTTGTTTTTTTTNGGGCAAACCAATGATGAAATCCATTGAGATATTGTCCCATTTTTTCTTTGGAATGAGCAATGATGGCAATAAACCAGTTGGGAATATAAGATTTGTTTTTTTTTTCTTACATACCTTACATTAATTGACATATTTCTTAACATATTCCTTCGGCCCCTTCCAAAATAATCTTTTCCTCAATTTCCTATAAGTTTTGAAGATCCTCGGATGGCCAACTAGTGGGGAATCATGTGCTTCTTGCAAAATTTTGTACTTGAGATTTGAATATTCAACCAAATAAATTAGGCCCTTAAATACATCAGCCCATTCAAAATACTACTATTATCATCCCCCATTATTCCATATAATACATCACAAGCAAATTTATCTTTGGCATATTCAACTAGTAGCATGTTTTTCTAATCCTTGGCAATGTCCATGAGAGAAAAAAAGGTCTTCGAGATAATGCATCTGCTACAATGTTATTCTTTCCTTTCACATATTCAATTTCAAAATCATAATATTTATTATTTCTTACCTACTTTTGTTTCCTTTCATTTAGATTCTTTTGGGTGAGGAAGTGCATTAGGCTATTGTGGTAAGTTTTCACCACAAACTTGTTTCCTACCAAGTATTGTTGAAACTTGGCCAATGCATGCATGATGGCCAACATTTATTTGTCATATATGGAGTAAATTTTTTCATGAGGCTGCAACTTTCTTCTCTCAAATGATATAGGGTGTTCCCCTTGCTTTAGGACAACCCCTATTCCTCCACCTGAAGCATCACAATCAACAACAAAAGGCTTAGGAAAATTAGGTAATGCAAGTATGGGACAACTAATCATTACCTAATTCATTTTTTGGAAGGAATTTTCAGCCTCTTCATCCCACTTTAAAGAATCCTTCTTAGTCAAATGAGTGAGTGGATAATTCAACTTGGAGAACCCTTTCACAAACTTTCTATAATAGGTGCATATTCCAATGAGGCGTCTTAATTTGGTGATGTTTTTTGGTGATGGCCATTCTAAGATAGCCCTAAATTTTTCTATGTGTACTTTCAATCCTTTCCCAATAATGTGCCCAATATACAATATTTCCTTCATCCCAAATTCACATTTAGACATCTTGGAAAACAAGGACAGTTCTTGCAAATTTTTCAACACAATCTCTAGATGTTACAACTGCTCTTCCCAAGTTTTACTGTAAATGAGAATATCATCAAATAATACCAAAACAAACCTTCTAATATTCTTGCAAAATATTCTATTCTTGCATGCTTGAAATGTGGTTGAGGCATTAGTTAATCCAAATGGCATAACAAGAAAATAAAACTGACCATAATGACATCGAAAAGCAGTCTTTTGCACATCTTCTTCCTTCATTCGAATTTGGTGATAACCTGATCTAAGGTAAACTTTGGATAAATATTTGGATCCAAATAGCTCATTCATGGGCTCATGAATCCTAGGAATAGGATACCTATTATTTATGGTCTTATTGTTCAAATCTATAAATTCTATACACATCCTTAAGGTACCATATTTTTTATTTACCAACATTATTGAAGAAGCATAAGGGCTAGAGCTTGGTATAATGAGTCCAAACTCTAAGAGTTCTTGGATGGCCTTCTTAGTCTCATCTCTAAATTTATTGGGATGTTTATAAGGTGGTATTTTAATGGTTGAAGTGGCCTCCTCCAAAACAATGTTGTGCTCAACCCCCCTATCAGGTGGTCTACCATGTGGAATATCTATAAAAATGTTTTCATACTTTTGCAATAGTTTCTCTATCTCCTTTGGGTGTTCAAAAACCTTTATGTTTGTCTTGGGAGATGTGATATGAGATTCGGAAGCCCATTCTATGTCTGCTTGCCTCAATATAGATCTCATACTATTACAATCCTTTCATAAGATTTTGGGTAATGTTATTGTTTATAATCAAAGAGAGGTTTCATGATTTTAATATTTTACTCTTTATCATCAGGGAATCCCTCTTATTCTTACTCTTTAATATTTTACATAATCAAAGAGAGGTTTCGGCAGAATGTACCTCTTCTTCTTCTACTTATTCTTCCTCAACTAAAACACCTTCAAATTCAAGTTATAAGGGTGGAGGATTATTTATTTGAATAATGTTTAATACCATAAGGTGCCAATACCATGGTCTAATACCACTTATAATTTCCCTTTTTAAGAAATTTTATTAAAATGACCGATTTTTCACTTTTTCCTTATTTCGACCTTTGACTAGTTTTGATGTTTAGGTCTCCAAATTGACCCAAATGTTCCCAAATATTCTGAGAAGGTATATGAATGATATGAAGTCTTGAATTTTATTTTCAGGGATTATTTATGACCCTCCAATGACTACTACAAACTTTTTTAATATTCTTCCCATGGTAGGAGTTTTCACTAGCAAATTGGGGTTCCAATTCCCCTACGGTAAATGTTGAAAATGGGTTTCCAAATGCTCCCAAACCCACTATAATTTATGAATAGAGGTGGAGTATGTTTAAGGTAAATTATTAATGTCTCATGTGCATAATTATTTATTTTATAAATTATGTTATAACCCTCTCCCAAACAACTAAAAAATCACTAGTTCGACCCTTGGGGAAATGGCACAAAATCTTCTCCAAATGCAAATAAACTGAGTAAGATGAATTCAAATGCTTGATTTCTGGATATGAAACTTGTAATAAAAATAAATTTCAGATCATTAATCACAAATATATCAGATAAAAATTATTTCATTTGAAATCATCAACATTACAATGGCATACATCAATATAGTGGGCAAATGGTCATTGTTTGCTCATGAATAATCACTTTTACATACAACAATTTGGTATTTAGACCTGATAATTTATGAATATGAATAACATAGTTTATTAATATTATTACAATCATAAATGGACCATTATAATATCTTCCAAAGAGTACAATATATCACCCAAAGCGCAATCCCTCCCTGAGCAAGAATATGCAATAAAGACTAGAAATGGTTGAGAGAATGTGTTGCACTAGAAGAAACCAAGGGTTTATCTGTAACTTACACCCAAAAATAAAAAATCCATTAAAATTCCATGAAATACCTGAATGTCCTCTCCAAACACCAACTTGGATGGGAATCTTTCACCCTCAAAATTGGCTAAGGCAAGAAACTAGCCATCCACTAGCTCTCTCTCTTCACAAATGCAAATTTCTCAAATAATCAAGATACCTTATCTTGGTTTATCCCTGTATTTTATAAACATACTTATCCTTATAAGGTTACCAATCCATCCACATACTCAAGACAAGTCGAATTAGGGTGTGTTCTCAATATTTTCCATGTGTCCTCCCTTCCCTAGCCTTCCATCTTCCCCCAATTTGAGTAGGGACCCATTGAGCTTCCCAAAATCACATGAGAGCCTTCTTGGATGCTATATTTAGTCCTGAAATGTCATAATGGTCATATTTCAGCCTTCAGTGCTTCAATATGTCATAAATTTCATAACATATTCATCATTGGTGTCATAGATGCCATAAATGTTAGGGAATCTAGCCCAAGTGTCCAAGAAGCTCCCATTTGACTCCTCCTCTCCCATGTAAGTTACATTTTCTTCCGAATTAGACCTATTATGCGTATGGACAAGTTTATTAGCCTTCTAAATCATTCAATAACATTAGGATTTCCATGGATTCGAAATTGCAAGAGGAGGATTCCATGTGGCACATAAATTCTAGCTTATGTGGGCCCCATAATCTCCATGTGTCTCCATGCTCCATTGCCACTTCAATTTTATCTTGCATTTATTTAATTAGCTCCATTATTAAATATTTATTCTATTCTAATTCTTGAACATCATTTATTATCTCCCTTATTAAAATTCCAAATGTATCCATCCAACCTAGGGAACCAAAAGGATTGATGGAATTGTCCTACTATGCAATTATTTGAATGGGGACATTACACCCAATAATCCATACACTGGTGGAGATAATACAGGATTTCAACATTGTAGCCTTCTATATTAGCCTGAACCATGATATTTATAGCATGCTCTTTGGAGTTTCAATGACCTTGATGTCCCCACCTTGACATAGCACATGGTCTGCAAGACATATTCAGATGAGTTGGAATCGCTATGTGGTAACGGTTATGAACATCGAATGGGAGGGCAGGTGCAGGGGGATGGAATCTCTCTCACTTCACAATCACCAGAGGCTATGCCAAATTTTTGGCCTTCACTAAATTTCACAGCAAGGAGAAAATGAGGTAAGGGGCGTTGAACAGGATACCCATAAGATGGATGCACAAAACTTGAGGTGTAGTTAAGTTCGTCATTAATCTACACAGTAGCACATATTATCGGGTAATAGAGGGGAATTCACCTCTCATCATTAACCTAGATAACCTACGCGAATCGAGGGAGGGGAAATCCTGCTTCATTAAGGACTTAATTATGGTAAACATGGGGAGTGACGTCAAGGGATAGCTATGTGTCCCTACAACTAATCCCACTCCTCCTTTGAGCCATGTAATCACTCGCATTTGGGTGAATGTCATCCTTGGAAATTTGGATACAATCATGCTTAAGAGTGGAGACTAAAAACTCTTCTAAGGAGAAATCTTGTAGATAAGAGATTGAAGAGACTTCGTAATTGGATAATTTTTCAACTAAAGAGTTAGATTCTCATCAAATGTGCTGAAAGGTGATGGCTGGAGGTCGAGAAAGGAGGATCTCAAGTTGTTGTAAATCATAGTACAACCTCCATTTGGGGGGAAACTTGGTGCAATTGGAACTATTCTACAATATGATTGCCATGATTAGGATAATCTACGAGTCCCCCTCCACTTTAAGTGGAAATATGTCATGATTGAAGGGAATGCGGACTCCTTGGAGTAATCCTATTAATTCAACTTCATTTTTCTTTTTATGTTGAGCACATCGTAGAAAATTCAAATAATGTGGCGAGTGGATGATCTGAAAACCCCCCGTAGCCTTCTTTTCTAGGATTACCTTTGGATGCCCCATCAAAATTGAGCTTAAAAAAACAAGGGGAAAACCTCTATGATTTGGGATGGTGAAGTGGTGATCCTAAGTCATGGATGTAATAGAAGCCTGAAGGGGGGGATTTTCCAGTTCTCTGGAGAATCCTAGAGATCCTAATCGTTCCACTTATGCAACATAGTAGTTTCCTTGATGTGTTTATGACAAGAGGCCGAAACAATTTCCACGGGGGTGGATTCACCTTCAAAAATCCTAAGATTGTGTTCCTTCTAGATGTTCTAGATAAAAAATCCTAGGATAAGTTTCCATATTCTATATAGAAGAGGATTTCTATATGGGAATTTGTGCCAACACTTAATGGTGTCTAAAATGTTCCCATGGTAGTGGTAAGTTATTTTGCAAAAAGAGGCAATCATGTCCCAAACTCTACCAGAGAAGGAGCATTGATTGAGAAGATGATCCATAATTTCTTCTTGTTATTTACATAGAACACATTACAAAGGTCTAATAAAGCCTCTTTTGAGTAGATTTTCCCACGTGAGAAATCACTTGTGTAACATAAGCCAAAGAAAGATAGTCACTTTGGGCCAAGTTTTTAACCCACATATTTTGTCCCAACAAAGCTTAGGTTTCTCATTGGGAATATTGATGGAAAGATGATTATTATGCTTCATTTATAGAGAACATACCGTTTGGGTTTGTAATCCCATCTGAGAATATCAGGGTCATGTCTGGTTCTGATATGTCTTTGGTGAAGGTCCTCCTAGAGTGAGTCATAATAATCCTGTTGTTGGGTTGGATGCCATCTGTCATGGGAAAACATGTTGGGCCTTGTTGGTCCTAGAGATAGTAGGGAATAATTCATGCAGAATTATTCCTAAGTACAGAGAAGAACATAAATAATAAAAGGAGGGAGGTATGACTGAGGAAGCAACATAAAGGATATAGGGAAGGATGCTATGATAGAGGAAGTAAAAGAGAAGAAGAAGGAGAGGAGAAGCAGCTGGAAGAGGAAGTTGCACCAAACAAGCAAGTCACGATATAAGGCTACGTAATATCAACAAAAGAAGGCGTGAAAATAGAATGACAACCAAAAAATGACAGTAAGGCATAATGCTGAGAAAGCGATGGCCCTTAACGATCGTGGGTAATAGTTTGGATGGATCCGATGGAAAGAACACATGTGAAGGAATCTTTTTGAGTCAAGTCAATAGTGCCTCTCATTATGTGTTGCTAGAATAGGAAAGATAACCTGTTGATTGGATATAGTAAGTCGGCTCAGATAGCGACAGAAACAGAGTCTATAATGAGCCTGTATAGAGTATGTAATGGGTATGTATGAGTCTATATCAAGTAGGTATTGGGTCTGTATCAAGCATGTATGGGACTTGTATCAAGTCTGGAATAAGGCTATAAAATAAGGAACCCAAGTTGTATGTGGGTTAGATTCTTGGTCAGAATCTTGGTAGGAATCTTGACATGAATTAGATATTTGTGGAGAATAAATTAATGGATCAGAATATTGACCTAGACTTAGTAGATGTTCTTGGTTAATGGATCTGCATCACTAAGTGAACAAGAGTAAAGGATCTGTAGATAAGTGCACAGATGGGTAGGGAAGGTCGAGTTGAACTAGGCTTCATGCAGATCACTAGTAGAAGTAGATTAGAAGGTGAAAAGAGAGAAGATTAGAGAGCATTAGAGGGAAGAAGGGTTTGTAAATTATGAGAAGAATTTCTTCAATGGAGTCTGCACCTTAATGCATAGATGAAAGGTACATCTATTTCCTCATGCCAGATGAAGAGCACCTTGTGGTTTTCTGGATGGGTTTCCACATTACATTCTGTGTATATGTGTGAATGTTGAAAGTAGCTTAGATATATGCATGATTACTGTAGTGAATGAATGATTGTGGATTTTCTTATAAATGAATAGATGCATCATCGTTGCGATGTATTATTGTATATGATTATGCTGCATGTTTGTTGTTTACTTACTAAAGTTGCATAAAGAGAGTTTGGGTCATAGTGTAGCTGTTAAAGCACAGTAGCCAAAAGTAATCCACACCTGGAATTCATTGGAATCCTAGGTGCAGAGAAAAGGTAATAAAATTCCCTCCCATGCAACTACAGAAACATGGTTCTAGAAGTTACCCATCAAGAGAGATATCTTGGGTGAGACGACATATGCATTGCAGGTGCTTCCGGTTGAGCTTTGCTCTGTCTGGCCAATATCTCGAGATTTTTTGTGCTAAGCAGAAGGGACTGAACCTGGGTCTAGATCCATGGAGGGATAGAGAGAGATAATAAATCCAACAGGTATAGAGACATTAGGAAAGAATTCATGCAGAATTCTTCATAATTACATAGAAGAACATAAAGAAGAAGAGGAGCGAGCTACGACTAAGGAAGCAACATAAAGGATATAGGGAAGGATGTTGCAACAGATGAAGTAAAATAGAAGAAGAATAAGAGGAGAAGGTGTCGGAAGAGGAAGCTGTGCAAGATGAGTAAGCCATGACAAAAGGATAGAATGTGACACGAGATGGTATGACAGAATATCAATAGAAGAAGGTGTGCAAATAGCATAACAGCCGGATAATGGCAGTGAGGCATAATGCTAAGAAAATTACATGCCTTAACAATCATAGGTACGAGCTCAGGTGGATCCAGTGGAAACCACACACATGAAGTAATCTTTGTAATTCATGTCAATAGTGCCTCCCGTTATGTGTTGCTAGAATGCGAAAAACAACCTGTTGGCTGGATAAGGTAAGTCGGTTGAGATAGAAACAGAAAAGGACTTTGTAATGAGTTTGTATAGAGTTTGTAATGAGTCTATATGAGTTTGTATAGATTTAGTATTGAGTCTGTATCAAGCATGTATGGGACCTGTATCGAGTCTGTAATAGGGCTATAAAAGAAGGAACCCAAACTGTATGTGGGTTAGATTCTTGGTAGGACTCTTGAGCTAGACCTAAAATAGATATCCATGGAGAAGACATTGACAGATCATACTCTCAAGCTAGAATCCATAGATGTTCTTGGTTAATGGCTCTGTATCACTGAGTGCATTGAATTAAAGGATCTATAGCTGAGTGCATAGAAGAGTAGGGAAGTTCGAGGCGATCCAGGTTGTGTGCGCATCACTAGTAGAAGTAGAGTATAAGGAGAAAAGAGATAATATCAGAGAGCATGAGAGGGAGTAAGAGTATGTAAAGTATGAGAATAATATAGTGAGAAGAGTTTGAAGCTTAGTGCACATATGAAAGGTGCATCTATTTCGTCATGCCAAATTAAGAGCACCTTGTGGTTTTCGCCCGAATGGGTTTCCATGTTATATTCTATGTATATATGTAAATGTTAAAAGTATCTTAGACATATGTGTGATTACAGTAGTGAATGAATGACTATGGATTTTCTTATAAATGAATAGATTCTTGATGGTTGTGTTGTATTACTGGATATGATTAGGATGCATGTTTGTTGTTTACTTACTAAATTTGCATAAAGAGGTTGGGTCGCATTGTAGTTATTAAAGCACAATAGCCACAAGTAATCCACCCTTAGACTTCATTGGAAGCCTTGGCATAGATCCAATGTACTAAAACACCCTCCCACACAAATGCAGAAACGTGGTTCTGATAGTTACCCATTAAGAGAGATATCTAGGGTGAGACGACATCTGTATCGCAGGTGCTACCAGTTGATATCTGCTCTGTCAGGATGATGTCTCGAGCTTTGTTGTGCTGAGCAAAAGGGACTAAATTTGGGTCTGGATCCCTTGAGAGAGGGACACAGAGAGATAATAAATCCAACATAACTAGATATGAAAGTCTTGTTGAGTGTCCTGGACCCAAAAAGTGTTGAGTTTTTCATGATTGGGAAGTTAAAAAGTATCATGACAGTGATGGATATTATGCAAAGATTCCAAGAAGGGGAACTGGTTCTAGGAATCCCTCCAAAAATTGTCCAAGGATCCATCATGAATCTCCCATAATTTGTGTTGCTAGAAAAGATGACATTGAGAACTTGTTGCATTCCATATGAGAGAAACCTTTATGTCCTACGAGTATCTTATGAGTCTCTGAGCGTGCCAATTAGGAGCATATTTTTTTCTCCAGAGCTAGGCCCATGGACTATTATTTTTGGTGATGTAATTCCTCCAAATTTAAGCACTTAGGATTTCATTATTTTTAGCTGGATTCTGAAGACCAAGACCCCCTTCATTTTTAGTTCAACAAATGGTTTCCCATTTGACCAAGGACCAATTATGAGAGGCTTTGTCCCCTTTCTAGAGGAAGGTGCATTGAATATTTCTGATGGATTTGAGGACCCATTTAGTGTGCTAGGTACAGTGTGAGAGTCAGAGCTATAGTTTGTCAAGAAGGTAATTGCAAGAGGAGTGTTTGAGGGAAGATTCTATAAGCAGAGCACTAAGATATTTCGAGGGGAGGTTAGAAGCCTTGAAGCCTAAGGTTTTGGTGGTATTTATTTGGGTGATAAGAGGGGTATTGAATAAAAAAACAACCGATTTTTTGGGATTGAGGGAGATACCAGAAGCTTTTGAGAAAGTGGGGAGAATATCACTAAATGTTTTGGCTTCTTGGATGAAGGGATATCCAATGAGCAGATTATCTTCCACAAATTGTTGGTGGGTTAGGGGGATGTGATCATAAAATTTCTCTATGTTATAAGATATATATTAATCCATTTATTTTATATACATCTTAACACAACAAATTTAAATAAATCTAATTGGTTTGTTTTTAACCATTTATAATATAATAATGATAGATTTTTAATATAATCTACCATTATTGGAGCTATCAAGGTTCACCTAAAATATTTTGAATTGAGAAAATATAGAGGATTCTTCCATCACTCGACAATGGAGGAAGAACCAAAGTGGATACCCAATGCAAATATATAAACTTCGTAATGCATGATATAATAAGATTTACTCTTTCAAAAATGTTATTAGAAATAGGAAGTTAAGCATACTATCGAATTTGGAAATTTATTTTTTAATATAAAATTGAGGTGGCACTCTCTTTTTTATATATGATACAAAAGGTACCCATCTTTCTTTAAAAGAAATCTAATCGACAATTATTTTATGTCTCCTTAATTTTACATAAATATTTTTACAATGTCATGAATTTGTGACTTAAAAAACAATAATGTTAAGATAATTATATTATGTCTCCTTAAGTTTACATAAATATTATTACAATGTCATGAATTTGCGACTACAAAAGCAATAATGTTAGTGGTGATATTTGTTATAAGAGCTATATTAATACATTTATTTTATAAATAAAATAACACAACAAATTTGATTGCTTTGTTTTTAAACCATTTCCAACTTAATAATTATATGCTTATAATATAATCCATAATTATTTTTTATTTCTTTCATATGACCATTAAGTTTAAATAAACTCTATTACAATTTCATAGATTTGTGATTACACCAACAACAATGTTAGCAGTAATAGTTGTTATAAGAAATATATTAATACATTTATTTCATTATAATATAATTCACAATTATTTTCTCCGTCCTTCATATGACCATTAAGTTTGCATAATCACTATTACAATTTCATGAATATGTGACTATACCACCAACAATAGTGGTGGTGGTGTTTGTTATAAAATATTATTAATATATTTATTTCGTAGATAACCTAACACAAAATAGATCTTGTTAGCTAAATTTTAAACCATTTTCAACATACACCAACAACAATGTCGGTGGTGATATTTGTTGTAAGAGATATATTAGTATATTTATTTTATAGATAAACTAACACAAAACAAACCAATTCGGAAACTATGCCCTCCTTGGCCCAAAGTTGCTTCTTTTCGCTATGACATATTTTCTTGCACTGGCTGTTTTTGTCACTGAACTCGAGAATGGAAACTTTGCCCTAGATTTGTTTCTTTTCCTTATGGCAGGTTTTTCTGAACTGCTTGCTTTTGTGACTCAGTCTCCAAATGGAAATTGTGCCCCACCTTGGCCCAGAGTTGCCTATTTTTTGTTTGACAACTTTTCTTGGATTTTGTCATTCCTATGACAAATTCTATTTCCTTCTTGGCAAGTTGGCTTTCCCATGTGGCTCTCTTGTTAATGGAAAGTTATTTTCCACATAATTAATTGCATAATAATTAAAAAATACAATAAATCAAACTTATTATAATCCTCTTACATATTTATTTAGCCAATTTCCCTAGGGTAATTAAATAATATCACTTAGAACCCCTAGGTGTTTATCATGGTGAACACTTTTTTGGTGGTCAAAATGTGGGGACATGAAAATATTCTGCAAGTGGTCTACATCTAAGGTGAGCTATGTGTGTTTTGTTTTGTTGTGTGGAAGACAAAAAGATGATCTGGATACGATGAGAAGAAGGTAGTAAATGTAGGTTATTGCAGTGGCAATGTAAAGAAGGTCATTGACTATACCTATGTGAGGGATTGCTCTAAGATGTGATGAAGACCTAGATGAGGACTAGTCCTACACCCAACATGAAAAAGGGATAGCTCTATAGAAACTTCCTATGGAATATAAATGTGATGGATTGGAAAAGATGAGAAAAATGGAAGCAGTGACAATGATGACTCGATGACGATGACCAGATGTGTTGATGACTGTGGCGAGAGAATACCTTCCTAGTTAAGAGGGAGTGTTGATGTAATTGTAACTTCAGAATATATTATGATGTATATTACTATTGTATATTGTTTTACCCCCATCAGATATGTGATTCCCTCCTTTTGGGTTTTCATCATTATGTATGGTCACCAAGGTAAACCCTTCATTATAAGTTGGGGAAATAACCCCTAGGTTATATAAAGGAAAATACACTTTGTGCATTCCTAGGTAGGTCGGCCCCAAAGATTATCTAGCCGATCTAGTTAGTTGAGTTAGTTACTCAATGAAATAATGTAAATAGTGAGGCGCCCATCCTCTTTTGTCACATGCTCATTCACTCTCTTATGTGTGCACTAGGAGAGAACAGACAACGAGGACAAAGAGAGAGAGAGAGAGAGTTGTAGAAGACATATTGTTCTTGGATTATTCCATCTTGTGATCTTGTCTTTGTGACAAAACTATTATGAGGAAGTTTGTGGAGTTTTCTCCTTCATGGTTTCCCATATGAAAATTTCTATGTATCCTATGTATCTTAGATGTATTTTTGTACTTGTTATTATTTCAAATAAATATCCTAATCAAGTAAATTAGATTAGAAACACTAACAACATTATTTCAACAAAAAATGTATTGAAGCTTTTGGTGATATGATGCCAAAGTGTAATTGAAGGCTTTGCTAGTTTTTTCATTGTGTAAGAGGCTTTTTAGCAACTATTAGAAGATGTTGGAGAGTGAGAGGAATTCTTTGTTGAAGCCTAAGTCTATTTGTAACAGTTGTGAAGAAGGCATTTGTACCTATTCAAGCATTTCTCTTTTATGACTAATAATATCGTTCCTCTTTGGAAATGGACCCAAAGACGTAGCCTAGGAGGGGTGAACTCTATTATCATCTGTTTTCTACAAATTTCATGGTTTTCATCTCTTTTATGTGTTTTATGTGCTTCGATTAGGATATTTATTTTCTTCATTTAAATCCTTTTAATGAGTTTAATCATTCAAATTTCCACATGCAAGTTAATGGTTATAAAAATACTGCAATTTTTGGATCCATAACTAAAGAATAAACCAATGGCATCACTTTTCCCAATTTGTTTATGACAAATCATTGACATGAACCAAATTTATTGAGGTAGTTAGATGAAAATATTAATGTATAATTAATATCCTAACAAAAGGATGTGCCACTTTGGATTTTATAACCTTGTAGTTAAGAACACAAAAACAAAAATTACAAGGTAAAGACCATATAGATGTCACTTTGTTTTCTACTGACCTTACAGCTAAGTAGGAAATACCAAGGTAACAATTACAATAAATGGTATTCACAAACTACATATGCACTTTTAAGCAATGTTAATACTTGAATGAGAGAGAACTATAAAACTCAAACCACCCACTACAAACTTTTATAGGATTTTTGGTTTCAAAATAGAACTTTTAGAAAACAAACATTTGTTTAGGAACCCCTCACAACCCAAGATAATTAAGAACAACAA
>LPNX010180396.1:264743-285080 GCA_001517045.1 Pseudotsuga menziesii | reverse complement strand
ATAGTGGGAAAAGTATAGTTTGAATGCACAAAATACTAATAGATGTATAAAAACTAAAATTTATAAGATATGAAAAAAACAACCATGAAACTATTACAGAAATTATATTACATATATTTTAAGCAACTAACTAACAAAGTAACTTCCCAAAGTCAAAACAATGTTAACCATTAGACAATATCATTTAATATGTGTCTTTGTTAATGCTTTTTAAATGTAACTATATTCAAATATGGCTTATTATATAGGTATTTATAAGATAGAAATATAGCTCTAACTACTATTTATCTAATATGTGTATCCATTATAAATTGGATATTCATAATTCACATCAACCAAAATGAAAATCCTCATTATTCATATTAATCACATTTGAAGTTTATTAAAAATATAGATCCTCATAAAACTAGAAATCCTCATAATTCATATTAATCACATTCAAGGTTTATTGAAAATATAGTATAGATCCTCATAAAATCAATAGTTATGATTATGATTTTGATGCACAAAGAAGAAAAAAGTCATTCAAACACCTAAAGCCACTGTAGGACTATGAAGGGAAGTATCCCTACCTAATGATCATACAGCAAGGATTGTCAAGGGCGCTCTTAAAATGTGACAAGTTTTGATAGAAAAAATTGTACTGCGCATCCTCATATACCTCTAGTAACTTAAGTTTTAGAATCTCTAGAACTGGAGTACTCTAAAGCAGGTAGTTCATCACATCCATTTCTTTCTGGCCCAATTCATTTAGTTTTACTTGTATATATTTGAGATTGAGATAGGCTAGGGAGGAAAGCTCGTAAAACAATAACCCATTCACCCTTAAATCAAATATCCAGAATACCTCCATAGTTCTAAGTTTGGGGAAGTTGAATGTAAAACATATGTGTCATAATCCATTACATAGTCTAAATATGTAATGTTGGGAGCAAAGACGCGGGCAATGAGAAGTAAAGCAGGCTATTGACTCATCTGTCAATTCTATGCTTGCAAAGGAACAAAATTATATTCTCCTCTTTATATATCATTTGATACCTTTGCTAAAATACTGCTAGATTGAGAGTTTGTTCCGATGTGTCATGGGAACTCACATCAGCTGGACCGTGCGAAATGGAGGAGTTTATATGAGTTTGGAATATTTTATTAGGAGTTTTATCGCTACGCAAATTACACATTAGCTAGACTCCCAGTTGACAAAATGGAGTTTCACTAAACCTTATGCACATTAACTTAACTCCCAACTTCCAGATGAAGTTCCACTATCACATGGACTGTGCATAACCATGCCACTAAGTGCAGTTATCACATGAGTTCAAAGGAGTTTATTTTATTAGGACTTCAAAGGTGTTTATCAGTAGTTCCATTGTCAAGCAAATTGCACATTGGTTAAACTCCCAGTTGAAAAATGGAGTTTGGCTAAACCTTGTGCACATTATATTGACTCCAACCTACTAGATGGAGTTCCCCTGTCACATGAACTACACACTACCATGCCATTAAGTGCAAGAATCACATGAGTTATTTTTTGTTTTTTCCCAACTACCACAGAGTGCAGTTATCACATGAGCTATTTTTGAATTTTTTATAATTGTTTATTAGGAATTTTGAACCACGACTATAGAATCAATATGGATAGTACACTTGTTCCAATCTCCTACAATCTAGGAAAAACATAGATGGTATTCCACCCAAAAATTATAGACTATGCCATGTTAAATTTATAAAGTAGACATAAGTTTATTAACTATCAAAAATTATACTCAAATGGCCCTTGTAGGATAACATTTGCACTTAGTAGTCACACTCTCATTCATCGCATACAACTATGCCATGTTAAATATCTCCATTTTGATATACATTAGTAGTCACACTCTCATTCATCACATTTGATTATGTCATGCTAATATCTCCATAGATACTAGCTAAGGAAATCCACTAAAATGTTAGCAATCCCTCAAAGCCAAAAATAAATTTTTAGCAACCCTTAAAGCCAAATATCTCCATAGACACTAGCTAAGGTAAAAGGCACTAAAATTTTAACAATCCCCCCTTCCAAGTATAGAAGAAATGGTGTCTCAACATTCATTATCCAATTATCTTCAACATGTCCTTTCACTACCATCCCCACTATGCTTCTAATCACATTCCTCTAGGATGAATATTAAACAATCTCTAGATTTAACTTGTGAAACACCATGTACAATTTCACCTTTCCCATATTTAAATTTTGATAATCATCTTTGTTGTACCACTATTTGGATTGTTACACATATTTACCACCAAATGTGAGTACAAATAGCAAGGATTCACAATCATTACTTTTTTTTCCTAACTTGTATCCTTCTACCAATTAACTTTTCCTATTTCTAACTTTTTTAATTTCCATGTTTTCTCTTGTTATTGTATTGACATAACATTAATTGCAAAGAGATAAGCTTAACTATGCATAAAATAAGCATAATCATAAAAAAATCACACGCATGATTTAAGAGTGACTAGGCCATGACAATATACATTGTGAGAAATAAACCATAATCATTTATGTAACCAAGGCTCCCATTAAAGAAATAAAATGTCAAATTGTCACCTCTCCCGCATTTGCTTCATCAATCTCTTTACAACAACCCACTTGAGTATCTTCTACTCTTGATATGATTTCAAATTCAACAATAATTTGTAATTAAATAACAGTGAAAACCACTCAAGCACTAGAATGATCATTAAAAACATTCATTGAGTAAGAGGAACCTAAGCAAGTCTCATTCATTAAATGAAACATTAAGTCAATTCAGAATTTTGTCGAATGTAAATAATCAAACAATTTTCAAGAGTAGCATAACCCAAAGTTAGCATTCAATCATATAAAACTATTACTATTTAGGGAAACTTAAAGTGATGAAAATAGATTGGAATTCAAAGTAATCTAGAAGCACTAGCTATATCAAAATCATAATCCACAAGATAGTCAAAATTAATCATTAGGATTAACAAACAATTTAAGGGGTATTAGTTCCAAGGACTTAAGGTTCATTCGAGGGTTACAACACAATGACTCTTTGTGTAAACCAATCACTTCATAAGACTTCTAAAAAAATTATTTTATACGATAAAGGATACAGCTTTGGGACACACTAATTTTCAAAAATAAATTTTGAGATTTTATCAAATTGCTTATGAGATCAAAAGTAAAAACAATCTCTAGTTAGTTTGAAAATTTTAGGTAACCGCAACTCTACAATTATTTCCTTAAATACAAGAAAAAAATTAGTAGATACAAACTCCTTAGATTTTGTCCCATTGTCATCAATACCAAAACCCAAAAAATATGAAAAAACAATAAAATGCTCAAGACTCCTCTTCTTGTAGTAAGTTCTGAAGGCTGAAAAGGCTTCACAAAACATAAATTTTGTCAAATAATGTTATGTTAGCTCAAGAAAAATTTCATCAAACTAAGGTTGGAAGAATCACTTTACTAATTAGACATGTCAAGTAATTATTACAAAGTATTTAGAGACTCCAAAAATTTGAGTTTTGACAACAATGGTTGAATCCACCCAAAGTTGATCTTTCTAAACCATATTTTTTAGTTACACTTGCTAAAAAAAAATTATTTCCTCCCATCATTGAGGGAAAGAAAATAAGGATGTCATTTATCGCTAAAATGTGCATCCTAGTTTCAAAGTCTCTTAGAAGAGCTTTGGAAGCCACAAGTTATCAAGGAGGATCTCAGAGATAAACCAAAATTAAAGTCTTAAAAATGTGAACAGAAGCTTACAGCTATGTAGAGCTTGGCGAGATATTTCCAGCAATGTTTGTTTCGTGCAAAATAGACTCTAGATGTGAAAGTTATTCAATTTTGAACTTTCACCAAAACAAGTGAATTTGGAAAAAAACAAAAAAAGGTTCCATGTGCCACAATGTAAAGGTGACAAGTGGCTTGTATGGAACTGAGATGGAACCACCACAGCGTGCTATGTGGCAAGTTCATGTGGCAGGTACAATTAGTCACAATAGGATTTGAACCTGAAATCCAACGACAAAATCCGATGTCATCCGAAATTTCACACGGATGTGTCGGAAAACAATCAATCAACAGATTGCCAACAAAAAAATATTTATAGCACCGTCGATTATCCGACACTTGGGAGTCGGAATTCTGACTCTTGTAGTGGCAGCTATCCAACACTTCCTTGTCGGATCAACATCGGAATTCTGACTCTTCTAGTGGTGGTTATCCAAAACTTCCATGTCGGATCTTCGACGTCTATGAACCAAAAAGAAGTCGAAATTCTAACACATAAGAGTCGGATATCCGACGGTCAGTATAGATTTTTTTATAAAAAAAAATTAAGGTTTACATGATTTTAAATTTTATGGTACCATAATTTCAACGGAAACTATGTTCAAGGCGTCGAATATCCAATGCATGTCCATTATAAATATAAATCGTTTTAAACATTTTTACATGTTTGTTGTAGAAGCAACGGACGATTGTGAAAATTATTTGTTCCTCGACGGACGTTTTCAGGAATAGTTTTATTCTTCAACGGGCGGTTGTGGGAATTTTTTTTTCATCGATAGACAATTTGTCAAGAACTTTTTATTCTTCGACTTCTCTCCATTTGAAAAAACCTTGATGCATGTTTGATGTGTGGAACTTGATTTTTTAAGACAACCAGTTATATTCATTAACGAAGTTTATGACAAAATGTCAAATAGATTAAATATTCCAGATCCAAACGAAGACAACCGACAATTGCTTGCTAGACTATGGGATGCAGCGAAACGAAGGGGTGATGGAAAATGTTATTGTCCATGTACTCAATGAAGGGGATTTAAGAGGAGAATAATATTGATCTCAACAGCCACAAAACATTGTAGGGAACATGGACACACTGAGGGGGGGAACGACTATCGTCCATTTGTAGGTTTAGCATTATAAACATTATTATATTCGTTTTTTTGGTAATTGTATGTATTTTTTTTTCATATATTAATTTAAATCCATTGATGTTTCCATGTATTTATATTAAAGGAAAGACACCCTATAGCATGTCATCCAGAGCAAGTTCTTTCATAACAAGTTCACGATCAGGATCATGGAGCGTGCATGTTTAATGGAGAACAGGTGAATGATCATATTGAACAAGATGATCATGCTGATGATGTAATTGAAGATGATGGTACAAATACATTGATCCATGATTCATTTAACGTTAGAATGGATGACGATGATGTTGATAATGAAAATGATGATGACTTTGATGATGTTCATGATATACCTCTTCTCGATAAGGCATATGAACCCCTTTATGAAGGCTCCAAAACAAATATTATCTCTACTATATTGTTGATAATGAAATTGATGGTTATGAATGGTCTTTCAAACATTACAATCACACGTATGCTAAGGTATCTAATAATTGTATGATCGTGATAAAGTTTATTTGTATTCGTCTAATAATTGTATTGTTAACTCATTATTGATCATTGTACGAATGAAGCTTTTTTCATTAATATTATTTATCTATTACATTAACATTTTTTTTTGTAGCTTGATAGCTGAATTTTTTTACCACCATCAAATATTTTACCTAGCACATATCGAGATTTATCTTCCATCATGAAAGATATTGGAATGCATTATGAAGCAATTTATGCATGCCCCGATGACCATGTTATATATTATAATCAGCATGAATTTGCAACAGAATGTACGAAATGTCATGTAAGTAGATATCGTACAAACAAAGTAACAAAAAAGGTGCCTCATAAGGTTCTTCATTATATTCCCATCATTTCACGTTTGCAATGATTGTCCAGGTGCAAAAACATAGAGCAATTTATGGATTACCATGCCAGGAACAAAATTCAAGATGATGTTATCTGAATGCCTGCAGATGGTACTGCTTTTAGAGATATTGAGGAAAAGTGGCCTCACTTTAAAGAAGAACCATGTAATCTTAGGATTTATTTGGCAGCAGATGGTGTTAATCCATTTGCACAGATGAAATCCATTTACATGGTGTGGCCGATTTTTGTTATCAACAATAACATTCCTCCATGGTTGTCAATAAAGAGGGAGCACATAATGTTGTCAATGATTATTCTAGGTTTTATTGATGAAAACTATTTTATTTATAATGTAGTTGTGGCATCTCATTTGTCATAATATGTATCTTAATTTAATATATATATCTATTAATTTATTCTTTTGCATGGTTTATATATCTTAATGGTTCTCATAATGATATATTTTATATGTTCTTCAAATTATGAATCAAGTAAGTTCCAAGTCAAAGATATGAATGTATACATGGAACCTCTTATAGATGAGCTACTGAAGTTATGGAATGGCATAACTATGTATGACGTATCTAGACCAATACAACAAAGGCAATTTCAATTCCATGCAATGGTTGTATGGACAATACACAATGCCCCTCGGTTAACTTCATTTTGTGGTTTGTAATTTTAAGTTACACTTTAATTGCATTTAATGATATGGAGTAGTTAGAATATTTTATAAATGAATATATTTGACATAGATATTGCATATGTAAATATTGTAGGTCTTCAGACAAAGGGTAAATTTGCATGTCCAGTTTGTGGTCCTAAGATAAAATCTCGTCGTTCAAAAAGCTTAAGAAATAAGGTGTTTGATCAGTAAAGGCATTTCCTCTCTAATAATCATAGGTATAGAACAACTGAAAGAAATATTTTCAATGGGAAGCAGGAGACTGCATTAAAACCATGGAGAATGACACCTCACCTTTGGAAGATGCAATACAATAGAAATCGTCATCATGGTACATATGGATCATCATATATGAATTTTTATGTAATTTAATTTTTATTGTGAGTTGTTTGTTGTAGTGGCCATATTTGATTTATGATGTAATTTATTAATTATAAACTAATATTCATGATGCCCATCGTGATCATGAAGGCATTAATGGTCTTCCATGAGGAATGAAAGTTATCTTATTCAATTTAGTAGGTTTCCCTACTATGAGCACCTACAAATTGCTCATTTGTTTGGTACAATGCATATTGGAAAGAATGTTACTGAAACCTTATGGTGACTACTAGAGCTAAGGAGGGAGAAAGATAAAGTTGTGAAAGTGTGCAAAGACATTCAAGAAAGCAACCATGCAATGAAAGATGTCATCCAATTTCATACCAACGGAGAACAAGTTAATATAAACTCATTTCCATGGATGTTTACGGAGCAAAAAAGCAATGTTGTCAAAGAAGTAATGCGGAAAATTAAATTTCCCACCGGTTTTTGTGCAAACTTGAAGAATATCATAACTAAAAAAGGTGATTTTGCGGGGGTAAAAACACATGATTGGCATGTCTTCATCAACGTAATTATTGTTGTTATGTCCATATAATTTTTTCTTGTTTGTATACTCTTTTTTTAATAAATGGCATGGTTTGTATATTGATACAATATGTTCTACCTATATCTCTCCCGGACAACTTCGACAACAATGTCAAACAAGTTATATATAATCTTGGTAAATACATGAGGTAACTAGCGATTAGTTGCATGTGATTAGTGTTTCTTAATTCTCCGTATAATAATTTATATTTGTTTTTTTGTGCACTATTTCAGCATATATTGTAATTTAATGTTTATTTTTGTTAAATCTCATTATTGGTTTGCATCACTTGTAGATGGTTGACATCTAAAGAAATCCATAAAGAAGATATAAAGTATTGGAGGAGAGAAATTCCCCGTCTCATGTGTGAAATGAAAAAGCATCTACCATCGACATTTTTCAATGCACAGGAACACTACCTCATACATCAAGTTGAGGAGATTGAGTTGTGTGGACTTGTGCACTCAAGGTCCATGTGGATGGTTGAGAGGCACTTGAAATTTATGAAGGGTTTGGTGAGACAATTAGCACATCTGGAGGGTTCTATGATTGAAGGATATATGGTATACCAAAACATGTTGTATGTTAGTGAATATATTCCTATTTTAGTGTCAAATCTCAATTTACGTCGCATTTGTGATCCGGACTCCAATAACAAATTTGAAGGCGAGCAACTGAAGGGGAAAGATATATTGAGGAAGCTGAAAGGTAATTATTAGCTAGTGGATTTTTATTATATCCTTCATATTCTAATTGTATTTTCTAGTCATAATTACTTCAATTAAGAGCATATATGTCTTTGTTCAGGAGATTTACACCTTTCTTTGATTCTAATGATTATTGTCATTAAACAGTTGGTCGACAATGGGATGCAATTCATTTATACATCGCAAACAATCTTGGCTGGATGAAGGTATGGATTGAACAATGCACACAATAAATTCATGGAATATCATGGGAAGGTGTGGCTTCATTGGTAAAAGAAGTACAACGCAATGGAGATAACAATCTAACAGAAAGGGAAATCGATTTGGCATATGGTGTAAAAGATAAAATGGTAAGTATATAATTAATCAAATATCCATCTAAATATTTTATTTTGCAAATTACTTATTGACGTACATGTTATTTTTTTCCATGTATTGTTGCATAAGGACTGATTGGTTGTGTAATTTTTTTGTGTATTGCTTATTGCAGGTAAAACACCATAAGGATATGGTCTGCAATGGAGGTAGATATCGGATCAAAAACTCGATGAAACAAAGAAAACATCAGATTCTAGGGTTTCAGCTGTCTTTGAGGTTACCAATGTTTCATCTAGAACTAACAGACATCTAGAAGTCTCAGAAAATCAATACTATGGGTATTTGGAATATATTATACAGTGTGAATTTAAATCCTTTAAGGTAGTTCTATTCGTTGTCAAATGGTACAGGTTATGATTGAATCAATGTGATCCCGATAGAACTATTATTGAACATGATAATGGATTTACCATGGTAAACACAAGGTTGTTTGAGCCAGGAACATAGCCCTATGTTCTTCTAAGCCAATGTGAACAAGTATTTTACTCAGAGGTTCCAGGTAAAGTGGGATGGTCATTTTTTGTGAGACACGATCCAAGGGGAAGGCCAGTAAAGTATAACCTAGATGATGGTAATGAAGAGGGTTCTCTGGAAGAAGAATATGATGATGAAGATCATGATCAACTTGAGTTAGCTGACAATGATGATCCAACAGAAGATGTCCAAGGAATAGTTGAATCAGATGATGTAGCAGACAATGTCGATGAAGATTATTCTGACGATGACACGATGAGCGTAACTGATGATGATGATGATGATGATATGGCCAATCCTTACAATTTTGACACAGGTGATGATAAAGATGGCGCATCATCGTCATCATCATCACCGTCTTCCTCATGATGATGATACTCATCATCATCATCATCATCATCATCATCATAATCATCATCATCATCGCCATCATCATCACCATCATGGTCACCATCATCATCATCGTCTTCATCAACATTATAATCATCACCATCATCATCACCATCATCATCATCAACTTCATCACCATCATAGGCATTGTCATCATCATCACCACCACCATCATCATCTTCCTCATCATCTTCCTCATCATCATTGTTGTCATGATCAACATCATCATCATCTTCATCATCATCGTCATCCTCATGATGATGATAATCATGATCATGATCATCAAGACGATCATCATCAACATAATCATGATCATCATCATCATCATAATCATAATCATCATCTTCATCAGCATCATCATCATCATCATCATCATCATCATTGTCATCGTCTTCATCAGCATCATAATCATCACCATCATCATCATCATTGTCATCGTCGACATCAAAATCATAATCTTCATCATCATCGTCATCATCATCTTCATCATCATCATCATCGTCGTCATCATCATCGTCATCATCATCGTCATCATTTTCATCGTCATCCTCATGATGATGATAATCATCATCATCATCATCAAGATCATCATCATCATCATCGTCATTGTCATTGTCGTCATCGTCATCGTCATCAACAACATCATCATCATTGTCATCATCAACATGAACATCATAATCATAATCATCATCATCAACATCATCATCATCATCATCATCATCACCATGCTCACATGATCACATGCTCAACTTTTCAATCATCCTTCAAAGATATATTTTCATTTATCCACGATAGGGATGTGTCGTTATGTAGATGGTTCTTCCCTCATTAATGTGAAGGTTCTTTATTCAAGTTAGGATATAATAAAAATATCCTAATACTATTATGGCAATTTATATAATATAAAATAACATATAATAAAAATAAAATACATATAATATAAAATAATGTATAATAAAAATAAAAAACATATAATATATAATAATATATAATAACAAATGATAAGTGTATTTGGACATTGCCGCGACTCGTTTTGGACAGTTCAGTTCAATTTGGAGGTTTTTGTGAATTTGGGAGTAGGTATGTTGGAGCACAGGGTTCATAATTGGAGCTCACCGTTGATAATTGGAGCTCACGGTTGAGAATTGGAGCTGACGGTACAAATTTGGAGCACACGGTTCACGTTTTCGAGTTCCAGTTTTGGATTTGGAGCTCATGGATCAACGGGTAAGCATCATGACCTCCCTTTTTTGGGCATGCTGTGACAATGTTTTTTGGGAATCCTGTGACAAGGGTTTTTTGTGTGCGCTATGATGTTTGCTCCTTTGTGGGACAAGCTTGAATGCAGAAATACCTTTCCTCATTTAGTGGGTTATTCACGGATTCAATTTACAAACCTTCTTACCTTACAAATGAGAAACTCATTGTTCGGGTCATGAACTTAGAATAGGGCTTTGCGCCTCACCCCCTCTTGTATCTGTGAGTCACTATTATAGTGATCATTCATTTTGTAGCACATATATATATGTAATTACACAATTTCTCTAGTTTTGCACAAACATGATTGATTAAAGAAGTGCTTCAAAGAGACTGATTATCAGGACCTATCAAATGGTTAAAATAGAACTAGGAAATTAGGGCCCCTAACTACAACTAGTAAAACCCCTCTTAAGGTGAGGAAGGTCAGACTATCTTATTGGAATAATAAGGGAATAAAGACTTCCACAATGAGGAGGTCTTACTTCACAAGGAGGTATTAATTCACCAGACCAGTTCACCCTCATATTCAACCGATAAGGTCAGATACTACAGGGAATAGAAGCCCTTAATATTTAGAAGGAAAGAGAAATAAGAGGTAGGGGTTGACTTTCATGTTTCCAGTTCATGCAAGTCATAAGGAATGAAATTAAAGTAATAAATAAAGTAATAAGGGGTTTCCAATCACCCGCCCCACCATAGGGTACCTGTTTTGGCAGTTCCAATAAAGAGCAAGTCTTAAGGTAGAGAGCGGTACCATATCTAGGGAATGACCTTGGATCAATAAAAAATATACCATAGGGAATAGATCCTCTCAAAGCTAGGACCTTGAAAAAAACACTAGTTCAGGGACAAAATTTTGGGAACAAAGAAGTTGAAATAAGTAGCGACTTTAAAAAAACCAAGGCAAAGCAAACAATTTCTTGGTTGGGGTAGTTATACACCTTAACAAGTTGGAGAATACAGCAGAGACAACCATTACGGGAAGGGTCTAAGGTTGACAATTCAATGCCAAAACCCTCAAGAATTGGGGTTAGGAAAATTGGGGTGACAAACTAGGATGCGTGCCCAAAGTCCTGTTAATATCATTGTCAAACAAAAAATTTCCATGAGGACAGAGTTCAAGAACTCTGTCCACATGAACTATATCTCACAAAAGATATGATTTTGGAATAAGTCCTTAGTTTTCAAGTGTGAACTAATTATTTTCCAACTATGAAATAATTATTTGAGATCATATTAGACTCCTTAAGGATATAGAGCCATTGGACTAGCTTATAATGAGTAATGGGTTTTAAATTTAAGTTATGAAAAACAATAATGAATCCAATAGCAATTTATTATAAAAGTAAAAGTATAGTATTTGGTTAGGAGATTTTTATTACTGTATTCATAGTAATAAATTGTTTGTATTAAATCTATCAAAATAAATATGTAGATGGTGTCTTTAATAGTTGGGAATATTATTTACATTTAATTGTAATTTGTTTATAAGACTTATCATTATTCCATCGAGATGTTTCCTTTCAAGGTTGTGTATGTTAGGAATAGTTACAAAATAACATACATTAACTATTCCCCTAAATTTTAGAACTCAAACCTAAATTAAACCCCTTAGTTACTTCGAAAGAAAAATATTTACAAACACGATTCTCATACTGATTTGGTACAAATATATCCATATAAAAGTCAATCTTTGACCTATTAGCTGAGCTAGAGAAAAATTGGAAACTTCTGCAATGTCCCCTATTCAATTCTGGCCTTTAGTGTTGCAAAACTGCGTTTCCAAAATTTTTGTAGCATTTTCCCCTGTTTTACATTGCAGGCACTACAAAATTTTCACCTTCATAACTTTTGTAGAATTTTTGTTTTTTTTACACTGTTGGCACTGCAACAATTATGAAAACTGCATTTTTTGTGCAAAAACTTGTCTAGATGCTTTCAAACCTTTTCCAAGGCTCTAATACTAAAATTTAAGCATGTTATGGTCTAATTTCATCAAATTTATCTCTTACCTCAGCAATAAGTTTAGATTACCTACACTGACCTCGTCTTTCAACATTTGCAACTCTTTCTTCATATTTTTGTTTTCTACTTTAAGGGATCTATTATGCTTATATAAATTTTGAAATTTTTTATGTAATGGGAATATTCTCCCGAGCATCCCTCTAACATCCATCAAATCTTTTTCATATAGGTATAGACTTCCATCTACTTCAAACCTATGTTTTATGTCTTCTTCTTGCAACTAAACAATCATCAATTGGGCTTCTTTTAATGGTATATTTACCTTCTTCACCTTTGGATCATCACTCTATGTCTATTAATATGGCTGTACTTTGGAGAGTTCTTTCTTCTTTGTTTGGATAGATTTCTCAAGTGGAGTCTTTGATGTATCTTCTTCCACATATTTTTTCCATTTCTTTGCTAATCTAGTCCTAGGTCTCTTAACCTCCACCCTTTCTTCAAAAAAGTCCAACTTTATTCCTTTCATTTTATTTTTACTCTTTTAAAATTCAGGTCTCTCCTCTATATCTATAACAACCCTAGGTTTTTTATCCATTAGAATCTTACCCTTTCTCTACTCCTCACTCGTGTCTTTTTCTCCATAATGTTCTTTGCTTGAGTAGTTGTTTTTTCTTTTGAGCTTGGAGTACATCTCCTTACTGAAGGAATACCTAGCACCTCAGGATCATAACCAACAAGGAAAAGAAACATGTTATAATCCCTACTCATTTTCCTAATCTCTTCAAGCACGACCAATTTGATTAATCCAAAATGAAATAAACTAGTGTTCTACCTTCTTGGGTTTCGGCTGCACCTATGTGCCATCTTTCCTAGACTTCTATACAAATCAAAAGGGATGTCTAAAAATGTTTTTCCAATGAAATGTAACAACAATTTGAAGTGAAATCGATACACCGTGTCAAATATTCCTTCACATGTAAAAGAATTCCTTATGGCAAATAAAAGTTTCTCATATTTCTCTGAAAGCCAAGCTTTGGGTATCCCATGAGTTAAATTTGATCCCTTGTGTTCTTCTTTAGAAAATCATCATAAATTATCAACTGAAACTTAGTGGAAGTAGTGGAAGTATGACCCTCTAATGAGATCCATAATTTACTTAGACAAATACTAATTGCATAATACATATCTATTAAAAAAAATTTTACATGAATAATAAATTTAACTCTAATTATGAAATGTGTTAGTCAAGAAATTACTAGCGCTCGTAGCAATAACAATTACAGACATGTAACAACAATAAAATAAACAATTTCAATACTCTTGGTGAGTAACAACAGCAGTTTCAACAAGTAACAACAAAAATATCAACAAGTAACAACACTAGTTTTAGCAAGTAATAACAACATTTTCAGCGACTAGCAACAACAACATAAATTAGTTTAAAACTGCTAGTGAGTAATAGTAGCAGCAATTATTAGTTCGAAACTAATCATTGCATTAGTTCGAAACTAATGCTTAATAAAAATATCCTAATACTATTATGGCAATTTATATAATATAAAATAACATATAATAAAAATAAAATATATATAATATAAAATAATAATAATATACATATAATATATAATAATATATAATAAAAAATGACAAGTGTATTTGGACATTGTCGCGACTCGTTTTCGTTTTGGACAGTTCAGTTCAATTTGGAGGTTTTTGTGAATTTGGGAGTAGGTCCGGTAGACATGACAAACAACTCTATTGACCCATGGAAGAAAGAGCTCAACATATTCTCCTCACTGGAAAATTTGACAGCTGGAACCGAGAGTAGGGTTCTGGTTTCTCTGCTAGATGAAGAGCTGTTAGGTGTGTTCATAGCACGACCATTAAACCAAACCGTAGGAGGAGGCCCGTACTCATTATTCCACTCCAGCCAACCTCTAAGTTTGACTAAATAAACTATTTCGATAATTGTACCTACATGTTCTTTGATGGGGCTTCAGCCAATCAAATTGGAGGTATAGGTGTTCATCTTTTGATCACCTAGGACCACTATTTTTTCTTCAAATTGGGTGTTGGTCTGAGTACAAACACTAGATTTGAACTACTTGCTTTATGGAATCTCCTTTATTGTGCTAAATCCATGGTCCTTCCCACTTTTCACATTCATGGTGACTCCACAGCCATCATTAATTGGTTCAATAGAAGATCATAACTAACTTTACTTGCACTTGATGGTTGGTGTCAACATATCCGTGATATGGAACCTTACTTCATCCAACTAAAAGCAGTTCACATATTCAGAGAACACAATACTAAGGCTAATAGCTTATCCAAAGAAGCATTAACCTTGGCCTCAGGCCATTTTCATTTTACTGAACTCACTGATGGTGAATGTACTAATCATGGCACTTTCCATCTTTTCTAGCCCTTAGCACTTGAGTCCTTTATGTGTTGTTGCTATTGACATCCTTTGGATGATTGAGGTGGATGATCCCATCATATTACTGATCTCTCTTATTTATTGCTTCTTTGGATTAGCTACTTAAATATTAGACTTGAATTCTCAGTCTGTTGAAGGTTAGTGATGTGGATGTAGTCAAGATTCCTAGATTAGAGGTGTTACCTTTGAATGTTTGTCCAGTATTCCTATGAAGCTAATCAATTGTATTCCTTAGGGTTGCCTTAGGGTCGAAAATTAGTATGGGAAAACAAGTTAGTGTTGCCTTAGGGTTGAAAATTAATATGGGAAAACAAGCATCATCAAGACAAGCTAAAAGGAATAAATCAACAAATATTACAGACTGATATAAATGTATTTAACATGCCAAGTAGCCAGATCTGGAAATGTAGGCTCTTCACCACCACTGGGAAATATGACTATGAAGTGATGGCTTATGCACTTCAGAGTAGCATAGAGGTTAAAACATCCACTCTAAAACTAAAATCATCTACAACACAAAATCATTCATGGGAAAACTAAAAACCACTTAAAGGAGATATCGTCTTTGAAGGAGATAGTCCATTAAAGGAGAACCTCCAGGTTTTGTATAGACATATATTGGCATAAGTTGCAGTGTTATATGTGATGCATATGCATAAAATATCGTCTCAAGCTTGACAACGTTGAAAGGATAAAGTACAATGGCCACAAGCATACATTTGAAGCTTATGAAGCCTACCCAATTCATGTTAGCAAAAGGCAATGCAAGCAATAAGTTAGAATGGAGACTTGTATGTAACCAAAAGAGGGGCATACATTAGAATTTTTAGGGCTACCAAATTCCCACACCTATTAACCAAACTCATTCTTGACAAGATTTTTCTTTAACAAGTTATTGGCTTACAAGTCTTTCCAAGTTTTTTTTCTTATAAGTCTTTCCACGTTTTTTTTTTTGGTATTTTGCTATGCTTATGCCAAATTGTTTTTTGGCCGAGGTGTAGGTAGAACCAAATAGGTATTTGTTAGACCTATCTTCCTACAGCAAAGGGATTTTGGGAAGGCTAGAGGAAAGCGAGACATCCAATAGGTCTACATGGGCTAGATCAACTAGATGTCAGAAGATTAGAAGAAAATTCGACAAACGCATGAATGTTTTTCTCCAAGGAGGGGGGTCATGTTCCTATGATGATGAGACAATGGGAGACATCGATGTGCCCTTAAGGTACCAACACCTAGTGAAACAATGAGTGCCTTACGATCTTCCTAAAGTAAACAATGATTTTTGTGTGAATGAGAGGATATATAGAATTGCACCGTCCTCATTGCATGGATTGGGCTTGTTTTGCATGTACGGCATAAAGGTTAGATATGGTAGATGTACAGAATTTATGGAGTATGTTGGACCTTGTTACAAATACATTGATTAAATGCACCTGGTCCAATATACACAAATTATGCGTAGATATGGGTTCTTAGCGAATTATATACAACTGAAAGACAAAGCTCAAAATAAAAGAGCAACGATGTACATGGACAGAAGGCCAAAAACAATCGGTAATATTGCGGGGTTTATAAATAATACACAACTAGGGTCTACATTAAAGCAACCCAACTACATATTCAAGTTACGTGAAGGAAACCATGTCGTTGTATGTGCAATTAAATCAACTGAGCTGCTGCCGAAGAACTGCTTATTGATTACAATTTGAATCATGTAGATGCAAACAATGTTAGTATGGTTGTGGTACAACAAACAATTTAACCACCCTTTTATTAATTATTTTAATGTGTATAGGAATTTTTGTTAGCATATAATTGAAATTATCTACTTTTCATGTTTCCTTATGTAAATTTTAGTATGTTTTTGATGCAGGGTTCTCTCAGGGGCACCTCCATCTCTGTAGATGTTTGTCGACCCGAGTCAAGGCAACTGGTATAGATCGATATTGCCAATGTAATATTAAATTTTAGGATGGACATACATATACGCTGTTATGTATTTTCATTAGTATATTAGGTTTGTTTATATAATTTTATCGATTTTCCATGCAGAGTGTTGATCAGGGAGGCCAACCGGATATTGATCAGCCGACTACAGCATCAGGGAAACAACCAAACATGAATGTAATTCTCCATTTCAAATACTTTGAAATCATAAACATGTCTATCGTGACACATCATGTTTATTTTGTTATGTATTCTTTCATTTTTATGGTTGTGTTCATGACGGTAATGTTGTCTACCTTTTTTGCAGATTGACCGGGGAAACTCCCCAGCTGTTGATCAGACAACTGGAGACTCAAGGCAACCATTTAACCTAAATGTAATTCCACATTCTAAATACTTTAAAAATGTACACATATAAAACATGTAGCATAGTGTTTATTTTTGTTTTTGTTCTGTATTTGTTAGCTTATACGTATTGCGTTCATTATGATAATGTTCTCTACTTCTTTTGCATGTGGCTGATCGAGGTAAATCCCTATCTATTGATCGAACCACACCCTCGGCTAGGAATCAGGTAATCCTAGATGTAATCCATAATATAATTATTTGCGCACACTATATTTTCAAAGACTAAGCAATTTTTTATATATTTCAATTGCAGACGGGGGATTTTGTTTATGAAACGACGTCTCAAAACTCTTTACAGAATGAGGTCTCTCGGTTGATGAGAGATAGTGAAATTAGAGAGTCTGCAGACCCATTGAGGGTGCTACAAAGGACAAGGGAAAAACAAAATGAGGAACTGGTTCATTTGAAATTGGCAGTTCCACTAAAAGAAGGGCTTGAACAAAGGATTCAATTGTTGTTACAGCAATGTAAACAAGTGGACGTAAGTTATTGAATAAAAATGTAAATTCATTTATAAAAACTTTATAATATTTGATTTTATATGCTGTTGAACTTATAATACAATGGGTTTAATTTACAACGTGCTATGGAGATTATCAGTGGTGTTCAAGGCAATGTTGGTCCCAGTGAACAAACCACTCCATGTACACCACATATTGCTCCCATATTGTCCACTAAACAATCGGTAACATGCTCTGAAACACTGTCGAGGGCAGTGGAGGGTGCAACCGATGTTTCCCCACCCACAACAGATGCTGCAAAAGAAGGGGTGGATGCAGCGCTAGATAGAGATGTGGAAGCATTTCCTAGATCTTCTTGTGTGACTAGCACTGGTTCAATAAAGTTTACATTTTTGGTGAATGAAGAGCTGCTTCCAATAAAGATATTCCAGGTCATTATAGATTGTTCAATTTATTTTTTATAATTTGTGTCTAATATATCGATGATATTTTCTAATGTTGACTAATGATGGCAATAATGTTTTGTAGGAAATGATATATTTTATAAACACATGAATGATTTGGCCTTGGATATCTTCGGGCCCACCATCCGCACAATGTGGAACAAGTAGCCAAAAGCTTTGAAGGATGATCTAACTAATCGCTTGGTTAGTCTGTTCGGAAAAGATACCTTTGATACATCGAAGGTACTACAGAAGGCTTCAAAACATCTAAAGATTGTCCAAGACCAATATAGGGTTCACCTAGAAAAGAACCCTAGGTATGAGCACCCTCCAATGATTCCATCTATGGAGTGGAAAGCCCTGGTGAAAAGCCCAAAATGTAGTGGTAAGCCTTATTATTACTAGTTTTTATATCAATTTTGGTACATAGACTAATGTATTTAAAAACTTAATTAGGATGTCGGACACATCTAAGGCCACAAAGGAAAGAATTGAAAAAATTGGCCAACACAAGCTTGGGCTTGGTGGTTACTCCAATTTGGTGGCCCGATATGTAAGTATCGCAAAAATCAAATCCGCATCCAAATATCATATAGATTATTATTTTTGTTTTGTTCTAACAAAAGGATTTAAAATTAATGACATCATGCAAATATGAAGGCCGACCGGTTCAAAGAATTGCCCAATGCGGATTACATGAAGCTTGGCTTCGAACATGGCTTTGACGCCGTTGTTGAACATCGGAGAAGCTTGTCTGTGAATACTGAATGATCTTTTGCTGATCCATCTAGTGCCTAGGTATGTGAAAACTGTATAGTTTAATGATAATTTATTAATGCTCATGCAATTTGTTCCTTAGAAATAAACTAACGTAAATTATTTATTCCTTTTTGTGTAGGAAAGTAACAATCCCATTCATGTTGAGGATGAAGTACATGACCAACCAAATGAAGATCATGCTTCTCATCCTGGTAATGAATTTATTAATGTGCTACTATATTTTATAGACCATTGCAGATGATGAACATTAATTCTAATTCTACACAATTCAACTACAGAGCATGTAGCTGTAGATCATAACACAGAAAAGGTTGGGCCAGTACAAGATAATGTTGAACATGTTGATGTGCACATGGCAGGTAAAAACAAACATTCGTAATGTTTTTTTAATGAATTACTCGTATTTATCAAAATAAAAATATAAAGTTACGGAAATATTTTGACATTATTGCAGAAATTCATCGCCCCTCGCCTAAAGTTCAACCTTGCGAGTAGACTAGTAGGGATACTGATGATCAGATTCCCGAAGATGTGACTCTAACTAAATATTTAAAGAGAAGAAAAGTAAAAAGGAAGTGACTAAACAAATTTTGATTGATTCTTATTTATAAAAAAAAATAATGCTTTTTCCTCTATTTTATGAATGAATGCTTTACTGAATTGTTTACTGATATTTTTTTTCTACCATTGACTAAATCAATATTTTAATGAATGAGTTAATGAATGGTTTTTTCAGCTGTTGAATGATTGAATGGTTTAATGAATGTTATAAAGAATGATTTAATGAAATCGTTTTTCAACTATTGAGTGAAATAATTTGCATTGTAGATGCATTGTTATTTGCATTGTGAAATAGTGAAATAAATTGTTATTTACAAGTATAGGCATTGGGTTTGGGGAGTTGAGAGTGATGTGAGGGGGGGCAGGGGCCATAAGAGCTTTCACCTTCACGTGGTTGGTCCTGTTTAGTAGATAATATTAAATTATTCTCGAAAGAGAGAGGAGCTCAATGAATGGTAAGGAAGAATACATTAAAAAACATCTATTTATATATTTTTACTGTGTAATTTTCACTATTGCTATTTGACTTCTCCATTGGAACTTGTTACAGATAGCGTTGAGAAATATTTCCATAGTTAAGATGCAAGAAATGGAGTTTTGATTAGATCGATGGCCTTATATACATAGTATTTTTGGTTATCCATGTTTTATTAGGTGATATATTCTTACTAAATATAATTTTTTACTTACATAATTTATGTTAGATCATTATATTTTAAATTACTTGATTCG
>LPNX010180396.1:251131-264574 GCA_001517045.1 Pseudotsuga menziesii | reverse complement strand
CTTTACTTGTTTATGGATTTTGCAATCCTGTAGATGCAAGATGTGGACAATGGTACACTATTAAAGTGGACTCTTCAAAGGTTACCTTGGAAAATAGGGTAGATCTTCTTCAACGAGCTGAAGTTCGTGTGTGTGCTTTTGATATAGAGACAACCAAGCTTCCTTTGAAGTTCCCCGATGTCGAATATGACATGATAATGATGATTTCACACATGGTGGATGGGAAAGGCTATCTTATTAAAAATAGATAGGTAAAAACACTTGGCATTGTTTTATGCCCGTTGGTTAGCCTATCCTTTCTTTTGGGATTTCTTTCATCTATGTTTTGGGATTTTTATTGTTTGCAGATTGATGTTGCATTGATTTTTATGAACATCGTTGCTCTTCTTTAGTTTTCCAATTCCTTTTCGTTTGTTTCCTAAGTGTGTAGGGGTTGGGCATTGAAGACTTGGAATACACTCCAAAACTAGAATTTGAAGGAAATTTCAAAGTAGCAAATGTGCCAAATAAGGTATATCTGCCATTTACTGTTTACCATAAGACTATAATTCTAAAAACAAGTATTGATCCCCTAGAAGTTTGTTATGTTTCCAGACAGAGCTTCTTAGGTGGTGGTTCAATCACATGAAAGAATTGAAGCCTAGGATTTATGTCACGTATAATGGAGATTTCTTTGATTGACCTTTCGTCAAACAACAGGCTAAGCACCATGGAATGAAAATGAGTGATGTATGTTAATTTTCTTATCTAATATACTAGCATCTTATGCTTGCTAACTGTTTCTATATTTTCACTCAATTCTATGTTTAATTGGAAAAGGAGTTTATTATTTAGTGTATTACAATGAATGTATTGATCCACAAAGTGGACATCTCAGGGCCCCAATGTATACTGTGTTCTTGAATCCTTTAGAATTTTTTCTCTACCTCTTAAAATTCTTGCATTGTTTTGCAACCAAGGATAGGTTTTTGACCATCATTATAAATTTTGACCCCTCTATTATCTAGCCACTTCATTTAGCAAGAACAATTTGTGCTTACCTTGGTTGTTTGGAATTTGCAAGAGTGAAGTTAAATATCTACTGTATATTATTAATAATGATTTAAGGTAACATACTCTGTTGTTTCTTTGTCTCTTTGCTATATGAAGTGGTTATGTATTTGTAGGATTCAATCTTATTCTATATCCCTTCCTTGAGCGAAGCTAGACTATTCTAAAAGTATTGAATGCCTCTTGGTTAGCAAGTTTATTTCTGTTATTTTTTTATCTTAGTTGTTTCCTTTGGTCCACTCTGTTTAGAGACTCTATAGGTTCAGTGTCCTCCATCATCACTTATTAAGACTGGGGATGTAAAGCACTCTTTGCATGAGAGCTCTTTCTTATATAGGGATAAGCTTATCCAGATACTTATACAATCAGCACAATGCATATGAAGGATAAACACAATTCTTTAGACCCATTTCATCTTAATCATGTTAGAAAAGGTCACTCTTTAGAACTTTAGTCAGGGACACAGACAGTGTATGGGGACTGCTTCATTCCACTTTCCAACTAATAGTCTCACCAAGAGAAGCACTGCATTGTGTTCAACTAGGAAAACTTAATTGCAAGCAACCTTTCTCCGAATCTCTCAAAAGCCAAGTCACATAGGCCATTTCTAACTGGGTAAATTGGAACATGCAGGCATGGGATTACGTGACCTTTGTACATGTGGTTCACACTACCTGAGTTACTTGGAGAAGTGTGTAGGTAGAAGTTGTGTTGTAATCACCTACCCTTAGCACATGTAATGTCTCTAGTTAAGGAACATTCTCTTAAAGTGTTCATGGATTGGTTAGATTGGACTTTGTCTTGTTAAGTGGTCCACTTGCAAACCTAGTACAGGGTTTGTTTGTAATTACTCTCTTCCTTATTCCATAAATAGAAAGGAGGGTGCTTCTCTTGAGGATATTTGGTTTTCTATTTTGCGAAAAGTAAAGTTAGGAGTAAAGTAGTTGTGATAACTATATGTGCAAGGATGAAATATATAATTGACATAGAATCCTCTAGTTTGCTACTAGGCTTCCTTCAGTGGTCAAATTCTAGGCTGAAACCATGTGGTCGTAAGTGAAATATTTGGATTTTTTTTTAATTCCATCAACAGGCGTCGCTTTTCCGATGTTCTTCCGACACTCCAGTAAACCTATTCGACGGCCGTGTCATGAGTATGACACTTCCTCCCATTGGATGACCGATGGTTAAAGTGCTGAACTATGTCAGAAGGCTAACTCTTCTATTGTCGGAGTGCGTTGGCTTTCTGACAGTGTCTATATTAAAAATCGACGACACCACCATTACTTCAACATGTTTGTTCGACGGTTTATACAATTTTGGTTGGCACTTCAGAAGGAAAAATGGTTGAATATGTGACACAATGGTTTGTCAGATCTTCGACCCACATTAGCAGACTATTGAAGATCCAACGTTATGCCACCGATGCCAAAAAAAGTGCATGTGTCGAAAATGAGACAGAGAAGTGTTGAATTTCAAACATGCAAGGTGTCAGATTTTGGGTTGAAATTCTGTTGTGAGTAGATTGTTGATGTACACCAACTAAGGATTCACACATGGCATCCTGATTGGCGCCTCTATGAGTTTGTTTACCAAAATATTTTGAGGTCAGGGAGGATCAAAACCCCAACCTCTCTAACCACTAGTGTATCCACTTTGCCTGCTTGACCATCTAGGTTGCTAATTGGTTCTTAACCTTATAGGTTAGAACTATTATTTATGTTTGAATGGTTTTTTGAATTGAAAAATGGTTAACCCACCATAAATTTCTGAAGTATACAACAAACACACCATATATCATATGCCATGTATTTCCACTACACAACAAATGTCAATGAAACCGCCATCGTAACTTAATACAACATGCCAACAAAAATCAATGAAACAACCACCATAACTTAATACAACATGTCAACAAAAACTGTGCTAGGGGGAGAGGTTTGTAGGTTTGAGCCTGTGATCTCGTAACCAATGTGCCAAGTGATACTTTTCTTAAGGGAAGCAAATTATTATGGTTTTAAGTTAGAATTTGGTGGAAATAACCCCAAAATGGGCATGCTCCACATTTTCCCCATTTTTCAAAACAAATTCAATTTTTATATGGTTTTTTAAACCATATATACATACTATTCGAATTTGTTATTTGTTTTTAAAACAAAAATGTATAATTTTGTGGAGATTTGTCATATTTTCTCCATTTTTAAATGGATTTTGTATCTCATTAACTTTGGGATCAAATATTTATAAATGCCACTTAATTTTGTGATACAATATGTTTTTTTGGGCTATATAAACCATAGTATTTGGCCATAGAAAGGCATTGAAAATGTATTGAAGCTTTTGGTGATATGATGCCAAAGTGTCTTTTAAAGCTTTGCTATATTTTCTCATTGTGTAAGAGGATTTTTAGCCACTCTTGGGAGATTTTGGAGAGTGAGAGGACTTCTTTGTTGAAGCCATAGTCTCTTTGTAATAGTTGTGAGGAAGGCATTTGTACATGTTCAAGCATTTTTTTAAGACTAATAAGATCGATCCTCATTTGTACTATGTGTTTTATGTGCTTCAATTTTGCTCTTTAATTTTTTCATTTAAATCCTTTTAATGAGTTTAATCATTCAAATTTCCACATGCAAGTTTAATTTTAAAGATCCTGTCATTTTAGGATAAAGTTTGGTATCAAAGCATATTAACCATTGCATTGTGATTTTGTGAATCTTAACAAGGCTTAAGCTAAAGCGTGGTGAAGGGGTGCTTGAGGCATTTAATCTAGAGATTGGATGTGCACCTTGAATAAATAAAATGGCATAAGAAGAATACCGAGAAGAAGATGAGAAGGAATTCCATAAATCTTTCTATTAGATGCAAGACAGAGTATACAAATGGTTTGCAAATTATCAAGAGAGATTGGAAAAGAAGAAAACGAAGAAGGACAAAGAAGAGAATAATGTTTTGGGAAAAGGAGGAGACCCTTCAGAGCATTCTTCTTCTTCTTCTGAAAGCTCCAGTATTGCTTCTTCAAATACAAAGAAACACCCTAAGAAGGATATGTCTGATTTACCTTATTTAAAACTTGATATTAAGTTTTATTTGCCTACATATAATGGTGAACTTAACACAGAAAATCTAGATGATTGGATCAAGAAAATTGAGGTGTATTGCAAGATTCATAAGCTTGCAGATGATAAAGCAAAGATCTAGTTGGATACTTTCTTTCTTAGAGGCACCGCACTCATCTGGTGGGAGAGTAAGACATAGGAAGACCTCCTTACAAAAGGTAAAATTATTTCTTCCTAGTATATATTTACTGTTGCATTAAAAAAAATAGTTTTATGAATTAGGCTACATACAACAAGCCATGATGGATTGGAAAAACTTAAGGCAAGGTAAAGGTTGTTAAATTCTATGAAGCATAGGATCATCATCCTACATGAATTCAAATGAGAAGAGAATGTTGCAGAAGAGAAAGAAGAATTTAGTAGTGATTTTTCAATTAATCATGAAAAAATTGCACACACATGGAGACAAAATTAGTAAATAATATGGAATACACTGGTTGTACGTATAGGATAATTCGAATTCCTAAGACAGGATTTGAATCTACCAACTCAGACTGACTCCAGAGCTAAATCAATGTGTGAAAATCAGCACCGAATCTAGCTAATGTTACTCCAGATAACTAACTTATTCTACAATCAGTTAACTAATGAGGGTAGGTGAACTAAGGTTCCCACACTCCCTGCAATCATGCAAACTAGCTCTAGGATAACTAATTGTGATATAAATGATAGTAACTGGAGAGTAATTGAAAACAATTGATTACCTACCAAGCTCGACTGAAGGATATTGTTGGTCGCAGTAAGAGTGGGTTCCTAAATTATAGGGATTTGTCCCTCGGACTTCTAAACTCATGCAATCAGGTGTAGTAACTATTATATGACCCCTAGGTGTGTCCCCCGTGCACTAGTGAAGTTATGAAGACCTACGAAGCTATGTGAAATGGGATATGCCATCAAAAGTGGTCAAAGGGAGGATTATTAATCCTAACACCCTCCTTTAATCCTAACTTTGGAAAATCTTGGGTGCTGCAAACTAAATCCAATGGTCACCCTTTACATTTATTCATCCATGTAAACTGAGAAAAAAGGAAAAATCGAATGGGGAAAATCCTTCCTAAAAGAGGAAATGAAAGGAAAACAAAAAAATTATCTCCAAACTAAATGATTATGTCTGGAGGAATGTTCCACTTTGGAAAAAGAGGAATATTCTCTACTTGATTAGGAACATAGACAATTGCAAGATGGATGATGTCTAGAGGAATTCTTCTCTTCGACAAACATGAATATACTCAAATGGGGTACACTGATGAGATAACAAAGGTTCTTGAGAATTCAAACCATGTGAGGTAAACCCATGCAACTCATATGTTTTAGCCTTGAACATTGAACCATATAGGGTAATATTATCTCCTAATGTGAGGATAAAGTGTCTAGGTGAATGCATGATATCTCCAAATTCAATATCACTGTAAGGAAGTGTGCATGTGATCATGTAGGAAGGAGGAGGAGTCCTGGGACCATCGAAAGTGGATTATTGAGCTCCATAATATGTTATAGATTCCAAAATATCCAATGAATCACTATCCAACACATCTATGAACTCATGATAAGAAACTTATATAGAATTCCCAACAACATAATTTTTTAAGGAGACTTGAGGTGCTTGCTTTTTCACACCAAAATTGATGAGAAAAGCTACAAGAATGATTTGCGGCTCTTGAAACTTAAAATTTGAACTAATTAAGGTGATATCAGATCCAAGAATAAGGAACAAAGGTTCCAAGTGATCCACTAAGATGACATATGCACTACGTTCTCCTCCTTCAAGAAAACTCTAGTATTGGTGCAAGCAATCATGTAGGAATTTGTTGGAAGCACTAGATCAATGAGGGTGAATGGATCACTTCTAAAATATGATATTTCTTCCAAAACATCCAAAGTATCAATTTTATGCTCACCTACAACAGGATTGGAGAGAGAGGAATCAAATTCTCTTTAGGTCCTTGAGCTTTCACTAGCAAACTTTGCACAGAATTTAAAATAGAAGATAAAATGGAGAATGACTCAGTAGGATGGAAGGAGAGTTTTTATTCAATAATGGAGTTTCGAATGAATTCTTTTGGATAATTTGTATGAGACTATGAGATATCATATATCTCATAAAATTATGGAGCAACATGAGAAGGAGTCACTACAAGGATACTTTCAACATTTCGAATTGATTAATTTGAATATTTTGCTTCTTCTTCATCTTGAACAACTTCATTAGAGAGAATTGAGGTCGAGACATTTAAAGGAAGAACGCTTTAGGAGGTGTTGGATTTAATCCAAGTATTATCTACTTCTTTCTCCACACTAAAGTCTCTATCTAGATTTCTCCAAAGCTCGAATGGATATTCAACATATTCTATGAGATAACGCATATTAGGAGTCAATGCCATACACATTTTTGCATATGCTCTTTCACCATCATCTAGACAATCATTTTCATCTTCATAAGATTCTTTACCAGCTCCAAAAGACACATCAAGGAGATCATGGCTCTCATTATATGCAACCATCTTCAATTTCCACTCAACATAATTGAATGGTGATAGAAGGGGAACTGATCTCAAATCCATTTTGAAGTTGTACAATAGAGTTTTCTGCAAAGTTCATCTTCAAACTCAGGAACAACTTTGAATCCAAGAAGTTGTACATACGAATCAAATCATGTATGTAAGCTTAAATAAAAACTCAAAAATTTGATTAATGTCATCTTTCCAATTCGGTCACAACTTCTTTTATAGTCAACGGAATCAAATTATGTCAAAGACCCATAGATGGTATAGATGGGCATGATCTATTGCAAACCTCTAATATTCAACTGAACATATCTCTCAAACCAGAGACTCAAATTGAGTTCAGTGAAAAACTCATTTTAGATCATAGAAAGAGATTTCAAACAAGCTATGGTAGGCCCTCTAACATAGTCTGTAGAGGTTAAGGTACTTATTCAAAGTTGGATGTGAGTTTGAAATTATACCTACAAAAACACTGTAAAACAACTCAATTTGAATCAATTTAGCTCAAACACCCTTCACTTCAACATGTACACTTTCTCTCAGTACATCACACCTGGAGAGACTTCTCTAGACAAAATCCAAAGGGAGAAATGCAATTATTCCAGGAATTATGTGGAAACTCAATGGATTCTAGTGTAAGCATGGAATTTTTTGAGGTTCGAGGCAGGAATTGATACCCTATTTGATACCATGTTAAATTCTATGAAGCATAGGATCATCATCCTACATGAATTAAAATGATAAGAGAATGTTGCAAAAGAGAGGAAGAATTTAGCATTGAATGTTCAATTAATCGTGACAAAATTGAACACACATGGAGAGAAAATTGGAATAATATGATTATATTCATGAATTAGTAAATAATATGGAATACATTGCTTGTAAATATAGGAGAATTTGAATGCCTAAAATAGGATTTGAGTCTACCAACTTAGATTGACTCTAGAGCTAACTCGAAGTGGAAAAATCACCACTAGTGGTCACTAATGCAACTCTAGATAACTAAATTATTATAGAATCAGTTAATTGATGAGGGTAGGTGAACAAAGGCACCCACACTCCCTTAAATCATGCAAATTGGATCTAGGCTAACTGATTTTGATCTAAATGATAGTAACTGGAGAATAATTGAACATAACTAATTACCTACCAAGGTCAACTGAATGAGACTACTAGTGGCACTCAAAGTGGGTTCCTAAATTTTAGGGATTGGTCCTTATGACTCCTAAACTCATGCAATCGCGTATAGTAAGTGTTAGTTGTCCCCTAGGCATGTCCCCCATGCACTAGTGAAGTGATGAATATCTCCTAAGCTAGGTAAAATGGGCTATGTGGTCAAACATGGTTAAAGGTAGGATTATTAATCATAACAAAGTTTAGAATGTACAAAAATACACTTAGGAATTCAGAAAGTGATCTTTGAGTTTGGGTATACCTCTTTACATCCAATAAATTCTTCTCAAGTTTATAGGAGGGTTACTATTGTTATAATTGTAACTTCAGAAGATATTTTGAAGTATATTATTAATGTGTATTGTTGTACCCTCATTGGAGATGTGTTTACCTCCTTTCGAGATTTCATTATTGTCTATGGTCATTGAGGTAAAATTTCCATTGTACGTTGGGGCAGTAGTCCCCAAGTTGAATATAATAAAATGTATTTGTAAGTCTCCCTAGGTGAAGTCGACCCTGTTAGGGTAAGAATTCATCCCAATCAAGTTATTAGGTCAGTCACTTTATAGGTATAAATAGGGAGGCACCCTCCCTCATTTATACACACACTCACTCTCTCAAGTTTGCATGAGCAGAGAGAGAGAGTGTGTTAGAAGATTTTTGTTAGGATTTATAATCCTCCCTTATCCATACTTAGTCTATTATATTATATTTTCCTAACTTAGGTGTCATTAATTAATATTTGGGTCCACTAGTACCATTGGGTTCATTGGGGTTATTGGTGCCACCAGTATCCGGTCACTAGAGTGTGGGGAACACATATAGAGGTTAACTGCAACTAATTTCATGTTCATGCATCAGTTTATGTGCCTCTAATACCAATCGCTAAAAATTAGGACCCACTGAGAGTTCCACCAACAACCTCCTTCAGTTATTGGTAGCTAGTAACTAGTTAAGCTAAGTTATGCTCTAGTTACATTCAGTTAGATGTCCTCTATTTCAGTTAGCACTAGTATTGCATGGATGCATGTGGGTAGGTGCCTATTTTCACCTACCTCATCAGTTTAACTAGTTTAACTTATTGAGATACTGAATTAGACATCTGGAGTTAGAATAGTGAGCCATGATGGTGATTTAGACACTTCTAGTTAACCATGCAGTTAGATTGAGTTGGTAGATTCGAATCATATCCACATTATTCAAATTATCATTTATGTAAAACTATTGCATACTTCTAGGATTAATGAATTTTATACTGTAATCATACTGATAAATTATATCCATTTTTTTTGAAATTGATCTTGTTCACTGTGTATTTTTTATTCCATTACACTACATAATAATACAATTCAATTGCACTCATTTCCTAAAGATCAATGGCACAATAATTTAACATGGCATCAGAGCCTATTCAGGAAATAAGAAAGTATGTCCAATCTCCATTGTACACTAGAAGTAGCTGGGTTTGCACATAATTCCTACAAAGTGTGCATTGCTAACTTTGGATTCGTTCAGAGAAGTCTCTACAGGTGTGAAAGACCCTGAGAAAGTGTGCACGTTGATATGGAATGCTTGAATCTAACATGATTGAGAATTGATTTTGGTTTTGTAGTGATATTTTGTAGGTACAATTTCAAATGGATTCGAGATTATTAGTTCCGTTTCTTACTCCATTCACAAGATATTCAAAATGGAAATTGAAGATGATTTCATATCTAAAGAGACAAGGTATTTATGATGTATTTGTTGTACTTGGTAAAGAGTCTTATGAACATGAGAATGAATGGATAAATGATGGAGATAGATATTCTGGAACAATATGTCATGGGAAATCACATTAGTTGGACCCTATGAAATGGAGGAGTTTATACTAGTTTGGAAGATTTTCTTAGGATTTTTACTGCTACACAAACTGCATATTATCTTGACTCCTAGTTTCTAAAATGGAGTTCCACTAAAAATTATGCACATTAGCTCAACTCCCAACTACCAAATGAAGTTCCACTACCACATGGATTGCACATTACCATGTCACTAAGTGCAATTATTACATGAGTTCATAGGATTTTATTTTATTAGGCATTTAGTTTTTATCATTAGTTCGATTGTCAAGCAAATTGCACATTAGTTCAAATACCAGCTGCAAAATAGAGTTCGACTAAACCTTGTGCTCATCAACTTCAATCCCACCTGATAGACGGAGTTCCCCTATCACATGAACTACAAATTACCATGCCATTAAGTGCAATGATCACATGAGTTTTTTTTTCCAACTACAACAAAGTGCTAGTTATCACATGAGCTATTTTCAACTTTTTTATAATTATTTATTAGGAATTTTGAACGACAACCATAGAATAAATCTCGACAGTACACTTGTCCCAATCTCCTGCAATATAGGAAAAGCATAGATGATATTCCACAACAAAATTCTAAGATACTAGCACACCCACATAGTTTGTAGCTGGATCATGCCAATAGGGACTAAATGGTTGAGAAGTAGTGATGAAATGGAAGACATTTTTATTTTTTTTTCTCACATTCTACTAGTTAAATGGGTTCAACTCCAAGTTATCCATGCCTAGCTACATGTTATCACCGACATTCTTACTGTTGTCCATTTATCAACCATTAGTTATCTTTTTTTATATTTGAATGGTTATTCAATATATTAAATCATTTACCATAATACATAGTAACCATATTCAATAGGATCACTGAAAGATAGACAAGCACAACACAAAAAAAGACACAAGAATTGTATCTTGGGAAACCGCAAGGGAGAAACCCCAAGAAATTATTCTGTATAGATTCGTCACTTAGTACAATGTAAGGTGGAGATAGAAAGACCAAAAGATAACTCCTACAGGCTCTTCATCTTCTCTTTCGCATAGAACTTGTCTTTCTCTCTCTTGGAGAGAACTTACTTGAGCTTGTAGTATGTCCAAATGAGGGAGGGTGCCTCCCTATTTATATTGATCATACGTGTGACCTTTTGGTCCAACATGGTTGACTTTTGGACCCTACAAGGCTGAACTATCCTAGGGGTACTCTGAAAATGCATTTTACAATATTCTTTTGGGGACTATTACCCCTACTTACAATGAAGGTTTTACCTCGAATATTACATGACCAATTACATTAATGACACCTTCCAATCGGATGGAAAACATCTCTAAAAGGAGGTACAATAAAATTATAACAAAATATAATAATAATAATACAAATAATGCAATGAAGAATATCTTCAGTAGTTACATTTACAACAACACTCCCTCTTAACAAGGAAGCTATTTTTTCAACCCAATCATCACCACAACTGGACACAATCTCTGGAAATCATCATTACTAGACCATCATCGCTAAATCATCATTACTCTAGATCATCATCATTGGATCATCATCACAGTCGCAACAACTCTCATCATGTCGACCATTGACTAGTGGCATCTCGTTGAACATTGGCATAACATTCATCCAAATTCAAATTTATGGGGAATGGAATGTTCTTGGGAGGTGAAAAGGTTTCAAGTAGCATATCATGAACCAAGGAATTTGAATTGGTTAAGGGAAGTAACTCACAAGGAAGAGGAAGATACTAGAAAGACAATGTGTTCCACTTGGAAGGAGATTCCATGCATTCTATGACAACTATGATGAAAGATTCTATGACAAATATGAAAAATTCATACCTGATTGTAGACATATGATGAATCTTACATGAAAAGGCTAAAAATAGCCACCAAGAGGGAACATTTGGGGGTTACAGAAAGCCATTCGAATTTGGGAAAGAATTGAAGCACGAGGAAGAGTACAAGTGTCATAGGAGTTACTAAACTACTAGGATGAGTTGTAGGAATCTTATGGAGGGATATTTGACCATAGAAGGCCTCATGAAGTTAATAAAAATATTTCATGAGGAAGGAGAATGAATTTTGATCATTTGATGGTAGGACTTTGGCATTTTGGAGAGCTCTTGCTTGTCCATTGCATGGTGAGTGTGCACTCTCCCTGCTTGTCAACCAATTTCAAGGTAGTTGGATTCCTTTCTAAGTTGGTTGATACAAAGGCCACCTAGACCTGTCCCTTGGATACTGATGAGGTTTTTTAGTTCTATATTAAAGGGTGATACAGTTGGATTCTACAAAATGGAAGATTTTGGAGGATTTCAGGAGTTTGAAGGATTTTATTAGGAGTTTCACTACTATACAAACTGCACATTAGCTGAATTCCCATTTGCCAAAAATGGATTTCCATGAAACCTTATGCACATTAGCTCAAATCCCAACTTCCAAATGAAGTTCAATTGTCACATGGACTACAAATTACCATGCCATTAACTGCAGTTATCACATAATTTCAGAGGAGTTTATTTTATTAGGAGTTCAAAGGAGTTTATCAGTAGTTCGACTATCAAGAAAATTGCACATTATTTCAACTCCAAACTACAAAATGGAGTTCAACTAAACCTTATGCAAATTATCTTGACCCCCACTTGCTATATGGAGTTCCCTTGTCACATGGACTAAACATGACCATGCCATTAATTGAAATGATCACATGAGTTATTTTTTGTTTTTTTCCCAACTACCACAAAGTGTAGTTATCACATGAGCTATTTTTGAATTTTTTATAATTGTTTATTAGGAATTTTGAATGACAACCATATAATCAATCTAGAAGGGTTTAAACATAGTGGTATTTTGAATTTAGCTAATTCCTTCAATGCAAAGAGAAATCGATTCAACTTTACTTTTAATGATAGAATCACAGGAACATTTAATCATATTGTGTAATGTGTGGAATTATAGTTGATAAAAATGTAATGCTGGAGTGGAGATGGAAGGCTTCTGTAGACCAGTGCAAAAAAAGAATTTCAAATGTTTACAAACGGGGAAAATGAGACATAAATAGGGCTATTGATTCATCTGTCAATTCTATGTTTGTGAAGCAACAACTAATGAGGTGCTTGAATTCAATGAAATCAGTTGGAATACATGTGAGAATATAATTGCAGAGTGTGATCTTTGTGATATGAGTATGTTAGGATTTATAATCCTCTCTTCTACAAATTGTCTATTAGATTTTATTTGCCTAACTTAGGAGTCATTTAGTTATTATTGGGTCCACTAGTACCATTGGGTCCCTTGGGATAATGGGGCCACATGTACTAGTCACTAGAGTGTGGGGAAAACCGATATAGGCTAACTGAAACTACTTGCACTTGCATGCATCAATTTAGGCACATCCTATACCAATCCCTACAATTTAGGAGCCAATGGGAGTGTAGGTTCCAACCTCCATCAGTTGTTGGACGTTGGTAACTATTTAAGCTTAGTTATGCTTTAGTTACATTCAGTTAGATCTCCTCCAGTTCAATTAGCATTAGTTATCCATGGTTACATGTGGGAAGGCGCTAGTTATCACTTGCTTCTCACCTAGCACTGTAGTTAGACTGGTTTGATTGATTGTAACTGATTGAGAGACTAGATTAGAAATTTAGAGTTATCAAGTTGAAATTTTATAGTGATTTAGACAGTTTTAGTTACCCATGTAGTTAGATTGAGTGGGTAGATTCGAATTCATCTCTCATGATTTGA
>LPNX010180396.1:229809-250328 GCA_001517045.1 Pseudotsuga menziesii | reverse complement strand
TCAAAGTCAAAACAATGTTAACCATTAGACAATATCATTTAATATGTTTCTATGTTAATGCTTTTGAAATGTAACTATATTCAAATATGGCTTATTATATAGGTATTTATACGATATAAATATAGCTCTAACTACTATTTATCTAATATGTGTATCCATGATAAATTAATATTCATAATTCACATCAACCAAACTAAAAATCCTCATTATTCATATTAATCACATTTAAAGTTTATTAAAAATTTAGATCCTCATAAAACTGGAAATCCTCATAATTCATATTAATCACATTCAAGGTTTATTGAAAATATAGTATAGATCCTCATAAAATCAATAGTAACATTATTATGATTTTGATGCAAAAAGAAGAAAAAAGTCATTCAAAAACCTAAAGCCACTGCAGGACTATGAAGGGAAGTATCCCTACCTAATGATCATACAACAAGGATTGTCAAGGGCGCTCTTCAAATGTGACAAGTTTTGACAGAACCAATTGTACTGCGCCTCCTCATATACCTCTAGTAACTTAGGTTTTAGAATCTCTTGACCTAGATTACTCTAAAGCAAGTAGTTCATCACATCCATTTCTTTTTTGCCCAATTCATTTAGTTTTACTTGTATATATTTGAGATTTGAGATTGGCTAGGGAGGAAAGCTCGTAAAACAATAACCCATTCACCCTTAAATGAAATATCATGAATACCTCCATAGTTCTAAGTTTGGGGAAGTTTAATGTAAAACCTATGTGTCATAATCCATTCCATAGTCTAAATATGTAATGTTGGGAGCAGAGACATGGGAAATGAGAAGTAAAGCAGGATATTGACTCATTTGTCAATTCTATGCTTGTGAAGGAAAAAAATTATATTCTCCTCTTTAAATATCATTTGATACCTTTTCTAAAATACTTCTATATTGAGAGTTTGTTCTGATGTGTCATGGGAACTCACATCAGCTCGACCATGCGAAATGGAGGAGTTTATATGAGTTTGGAAGATTTTATTAGGAGTTTTACCACTATGCAAATTGCACATTAGCTAGACTCCCAGTTGCCAAAATGGAGTTTCATTAAACCTTATGCACATTAACATGACTCCCAACTTCCAGATGAAGTTTTGCTATCACATGGACTGTGCATAACCATGCCACTAAGTGAAGTTATCACATGAGTTCAAAGGAATTTATTTTATTAGGATTTCAGAGGAGTTTATCAGTAGTTCCATTGTCAAGCAAATTGCACACTGGTTAAAATCCCAGTTACAAAATGGAGTTTGACTAAACCTTGTGCACATTAGCTTGACTCCCTCCTGCTAGATGGGATCCCCTATCACATGAACTACACACTACCATGCCATTAAGTGCAAGGATCACATGAGTTATTTTTTGTTTTTTCCCAACTACCACAAAGTGTAGTTATCACATGAGCTATTTTTGAATACTTTATTATTGTTATTAGGAATTCTGAACCACGACTATAGAATCAATATGGACAATACACTTTTCCCAATATCCTACAATCCAGGAAAAACATAGATGGTATTCCACCAAAAATTCTAGACTATGCCATGCTTAATTTATAAAATAGACATAAGTTTATTAACTATCAGAAATTATGCTCAAATGGCCCTTGTAGGATAACATTTGCATTTAGTAGTCACACTCTCATTCATCACATACAACTATGCCATGTTAAATATCTCCATTTTGATATACATTAGTAGTCACACTCTCATTCATCACATTTGATTATGCCATGCTAATATCTCCATAGATACTAGCTAAGGAAATTCACTAAAATGTTAGCAATCCCTCAAAGCCAAATATAAAATGTTAGCAACCCCTCAAAGCCAAATATCTCCATAGACACTAGCTAAGGTAAAAGTCACTAAAATTTTAACAATCCCCCCTTCCAAGTATATAAGAAATGGTGTCTCAACATTCATTATCCAATTATCTTCAACATGTCCTTTCACTACCATCCCCACTATGCTTCTAATCACATTCCTCTAGGATGACTATTAAACAATATCTAGATTTAACTTGTGAAACACCATGTACAATTTCACCTTTCCCACATTTAAATTTAGATAATCATCTTTGCTGTACCACTATTTGGATTGTTACACATATTTACCACCAAATGTGAGTACAAATAGCAAGGATTTGCAATCATTACTTTTTTCCTAACTTGTATCCTTCTACCAATTAACTTTTCCTATTTCTAACTTCCTTAATTTCCATGTTTTCTCTTGTTATTGTATTGACATAACATTAATTGCAAAGAGATAAGCTTAACTATGCATAAAATAAGCATAATCATAAAAAAATCACATGGATGATTTAAAAGCGACTAGGCCATAACAATATATATTGTGAGAAATAAACCATAATCATTTATGTAACCATTAAGGCTCCCATTAAAGAAATAAAATGTCAAATTGTCACCTCTCCCAAATTTGCTTCATCAATCTCTTTACAACAACCCACCTGAGTATCTTCTACACTTGATATGATTTCAAATTCAACCATAATATATCAACTCAACCATAATTTGTAATTAAATAACAGTGAAAACCACTCAAGCACTAGAATGATCATTAAAAACCTTCATCGATTAATAGGAACCTAAGCAAGTCTCATTCATTAAATGAAACATTAAGTCAATTCAGAATTTTGTCGAATGTAAATAATCAAACAATTTTCAAGAGTAGCATAACCCAGAGTTAGCATTAAATCATATAAAACTATTACTATTTAGGTACACTTAAAGTGGTGAAAATATCTTGGAATTCAAAGTAATCTAGAAGCACTAGCTATATCAAAATCATAATCCACAAGATAGTCAAACTTAATCAATAAGTCTTAACAAAAAATTTAAGGGGTATTAATTCCAAGGACTTAAGGTTCATTCGAGGGTTGCAACACAATGACTCTTTGTGTAAACCAATCACTTCATAAGAGTTCTAAAAAAATTATTTTATACGATAAAGGATACAACTTTGGGACACAATAATTTTCACAAATAAATTTTGAGATTTTATCAAATTGCTTGTGAGATCAAAAGTAAAAACAATCTCTAGGTATTTTGAAAATTTTAGGTAACTGCAACTCTACAATTATTTCCTTAAATCCAAGAAAAAAATTAGTAAATACAAACTCCTTAGATTTCCTCCCATAAAAAGGCTTCACAAAACATAAATATTTGTCAAATAATGTTATGTTAGCTCAAGAAAAATTTCATCAAACTAAGGTTGGAAGAATCACTTTACTAATTATACATGTCAAGTAATTATTGCAAAGTAATTAGAGACTCCAAAAAGTTGAGTTTTGACAAGAATGGTTGAATCCACCCAAAGTTGATCTTTCTAAACCATCTTTTTTAGTTACAATTGCTTTAAAAAAAAAAGGATTTTTTCCCATCATTGAGGGAAAGAAAATAAGGATGTCATTTATCCCTAAAATGTGCATCCTAGTTGCAAAGTCTCTTAGAATAGCTTTGGAAGCCACAAGTGATCCAAGAGGATCTCAGAGATCAATCAAAATTAAAGTCTTCAAAATGTGAATAGAAGCTTGCAGCTATGTAGAGCTTGGCGAGATATTTCCAGCAATGTTTGTTTCGTGCAAAATAGACTCCGAATGTGAAAGTTATTCAGTTCTAAACTTTCGCCAAAACAATTAAATTTGGAAAAAAACTAAAAAAAGGTTCCATGTGCCATAATGTAAAGGTGACAAATGGCTTGTACGAAACTGACATGGAACCACCACAGCATGCTACATGGAAATTTCATGTGGCAGGTACAATCAGTAGATTGCTGATGTAGACCAACTAAGGCTTGGCACATGGCATCATGATTGGTGCCTCTATGGGTTTGTTTACCAAAAGATTTTGGGGTCGGGGAGGACCAAAACCCCGACCTCTTTAACCACTAGTGTATCCACTCTACCTACCTGACCATCTAGGTTGCTAATTGGTTCTTAACCTTATAGGTTAGAACTATTATTTATGTTTGAATGGTTGTTTGAATTGAAAAATGGTTAACCCTCCATAACTTTCCAAAGTATACAACAAAGACACCATATATCATATGCCATGTATTGCCACTACACAAGAAATATCAACGAAACCATCACCATAACTTAATACAACATGCCAATAAAAATCAACGAAACTGCACCATAAATTAATACAACATGTCAACAAAAACCATGTTAGGGGGAGAGGTCTGCAGGTTTGAGCCTGTGACCTCGTAACCAATGTGCCAAGCGAGTCTTTTCTTAAGGGAAGCAGATTATTATGGTTTTAAGTTAGAATTTGGTGGAGATAACCCCAAAATGGGCATGCTCCACATTTTCCCCATTTTTCAAAACAAATTCAATTTTTATATGGTTTTTTAAACCATATATACATACTTTTCGAATTTGTTATTTGTTTTTAAAACAAAAATGTATAATTTTGTGGAGATTTTCCATATTTTCTCCATTTTTAAATGGATTTTGTATCTCATTATCTTTGGGATCAAATATTTGTAAATGCCACTCAATTTGGTGATACGTTATGGTATTTTGGGCTATATAAACGATAGTATTTGGCCATAGAAAGGCATTGAAAATGTATTGAAGTTTTTGGTGATATGATGCCAAAGTGTCTTTCAAGGCTTTGTTATATTTTCTCATTGTGTAAGAGGATTTTTAGACACTCTTGGGAGATTTTGGAGAGTGAGAGGACTTGTTTGTTGAAGCCATAGTCTCTTTGTAATAGTTGTGAAGAAGGCATTTGTACATATTCAAACATTTTTTAAGACTAATAAGATCGACCCTCATTTGTACTATGTGTTTTATGTGCTTCAATTTTTCTCTTTAATTTTTCCATTTAAATCCTTTTAATGAGTTTAATCATTCAAATTTCCACATGAAAGTTAATTTTTTTAAAGATCCTGTCATTTTCGGATAAAGTTTGGTATCAAAGCATATTAACCATTGCATTGTGAGTTTGTGAATGTTAACAAGGCTTAAGCTAAAGCATGGTGAAGGGGTGCTTGAGGCATTTAATCTAGAGATTGGACGTGCACCTTGAATAAATAAAATGGCATAAGAAGAATACTGAGAATAAGATGAGAAGGGATTCCACAAATATTCTATCAGATGCGAGACCAAGTAGAAAAATGGTTTGCAGATTATCAATAGAGATTGGAAAAGAAGAAAACAAAGAAGGAGAAAGAAGAGAATAATGTTTTGGGAAAAGGAGGAGACCCTTCAGAGCATTCTTCTTCTTCTTCTTAAAGCTCCAGTATTGCTTCTTCAAATCCAAAGAAACAACCTAAGAAGGATAGGTCTAATTTACCTTATTTGAAACTTGATATTAAGTTTGATTTGCCTACATATAATGGTGAACTTAACACAGAAAATCTAGATGATTGGATCAAGCAAATTGAGGTGTACTGCAAGATTCATAAGCTTCCAGATGATAAAACAAAGATCTAGTTGGCTACTTTCTTTCTTAGAGGCACCACACTCATCTGGTGGGAGATTAAGACACAGGAAGACCTCCTTAGAAAACGTAAAATTATTTCTTCCTAGTATAAATTTACAGTTGCATTAAAAAAAACAATTTTATGAATTAGGCTACATACAACAAGCCATGATGGATTGGAAAAACTTAAGGAAATGTAAAGGTTGTTAAATTCTATGAAGCATAGGATCATCATCCTACATGAATTCAAATGAGAAGAGAATATTGCAGAAGATAAAGAATAATTTAGTAGTGATTATTCAATAAATCATGAAAACATTGCAAACACATGGAGACAAAATTTGAATAATATGATTATATTCATGAATTAGTAAATAATATGGAATACACTGGTTCTACGTATAGTAGATTTCGAATTCCTAAGATAGGATTTGAATATACCAACTCAGATTGAATCCAAAGCTAAATCAATGTGGGAAAATCAGCATCGGATCTAGCTAATGCAACTCCACATAACTAACTTATTCTACAATCAGTTAACTAAAGAGGGTAGGTGAACTAAGGTTCCCACGCTCCCTACAATCATGCAAACTGGCTCTGGGATAACTAATTGTGATCTAAATGATAGTAACTGGAGTATAATTGAACACAACTGATTACCCACCAAGGACAACTGAAGGATATTGTTGGTTGCACTAAGAGTGGGTTCCCAAATTATAGGCATTGGTCCCTTGGACTTCTAAACTCATGCAATCAGGTGCAGTAATTGTTAGATGGCCCCTAGGTGTGTCCCCCATGCACTAGTGAATTGATGAAGACCTACTAAGCTATGTAAAATGGGATATGCCATCAAAAGTGGTCAAAGGGAGGATTAATCCTAACACCCCCCTTTAATCCTAAATTTGGACAATCTTGGGTGCTGCAAACTAATTCCAATGGTCACCCTTTACATTTATTCATCCATGTAAACTGAGAAAGAAGGAAAAATCGAATGGGGAAAATCCTTCCTAAAAGAGGAAATGAAAGGAAAACAAAAATATTATCTCCAAAATAAATGATTATATTTGGAGGAATATTCCACTTTGGAAGAAGAGGAATATGCTCTGCTTGATCAGGAACATAGACAATTTCAAGATGGATTATGTCTATAGGAATTATTCTCTTCAAAAAACATGAATATACTCAACTGAGGTACACTGATGAGATAACAAAGGTTCTTGAGAATTCGAACCATGTGAGGTAAACCCATGCAACTCATATGTTTCAGCCTTGAACATTGAACCATGTGGGGTAATATTATCTCTTGATGTGAGGATAAAGTGTCTATGTGAATGCATGATGTCTCCAAATTCAATATCACTATAAGGAAGTGCGCATGTGATCATGTAGGAAGGAGGAGGAGTCTTGGGACCATTGAGAGTGGATTATTGAGCTCCATAATATGTTATAGCTTCCAAAATATCCAATGAATCACTATCCAACACATTCATAAACTCATGAGAAGAAACTTTTATAGAATCCTCAACAACAGAATTTTTGAAGGAAACTTGAGGTGCTTGCTTTTTCACACCAAAATTGATGAGAACAGCTACAAGAATGATTTGAGGCTCTTGAAACTTGAAATTTGAACTAATTAAGGTGATATAAGATCCAAGAATAAGGAAAAAAGGTTCCAAGTGATCCAATGAGATGACAGATGCACTATATTCTCCTCCTTCAAGAAAACTCTAAGTATTGGTGCAAGCAATCATGTAGGAATTTGTTGGAAGCACTATATCAATGAGGGTGAATGGATCACTTCTAAAATATGATATTTCTTCCAAAACATCCAAAGTATCACTTTTTTTTGCACCAACAACATGATTGGAGAGAGAGGAATCAAATTCTCTTTAGGTCCTTGAGCTTTCACTAGCAAACTTTGCACTGAATTTAGAATAGAAGAATAAATGGAGAATGACTCAGTAGGATGGAAGGAGAGCTTTTATTCAATGATGGAGTTTCGAATGACTTCTTTTGGATCATTTGTATGAGACTATGAGAAATCATATATCTCATAAAATTATGGATCAACATGAGAAGGAGTCACTACAAGGAGACTGTCAACATTTCGAATTGATTGAGTTGAAGATTCTGCTTCTTCTTCATCTTGAACAACTTCATCAGAGAGAATTGAGGTCAATACATTTGAAGGAAGAACACTTAAGGAGGTGTTAGATTCACTCCAGTTATTATCTACTTCTTTCTCCACACTAAATTCTCTATCTATATTTCTCTAGAGCTCGAATGGATATTCAACATATTCTATGAGATAATGCATATTAGGAGTCATTTCCATACACATTTTTGCATATGCTCTTTCACCATCATCTCGAAAATCATTTTCATCTTCATAACATTCTTTACTAGCTCCAAAAGACACATCAAGGAGATCATGGCTCTCAAGATATGCAACCATCTTCAATTTCCACTCAACTTAATTGAATGGCGATAGAAGGGGAACTCATCTCAAATCCATCTTGGAGTTGTACAATAGAGTTTTCTGCAAAGTTCATCTTCAAATTCAGGAACAAATTTGAATCCAAGAATTTGTATATGTGAATCGAATCATGTATGTAATCTTAAATAAAAACTCAAAAATTTGATTGATGTCATGTTTCCAATTCAGTCACAACTTCTTTTATAGTCAACAAAATCAAATTATGTCAAAGACCCATTTGATATGTCGAAGAGATATTTCAAATTATATAAGGAACTTAACCTATCTCATCCTATGGAGTGAGAAATGTCAATCCAAAATAGAAGGTACAGACGAGCACGATCTATTGCAAACCTTTGATATTCAACTGAACATATCTCTCAAACCAGAGACTCAAATTGAGTTCTGCAAAAAAAAATTATTTCAGATCACAGAAAGAAATTTCAAACAAGATATGGTAGGCCCTCTAAGATGGTCCATAGAGGTTAAGTTTCCTATTCAAATTTGGATGTGAGTTTGAAATTGTACCTACAAAAACACTGTAAAACAACTCAATTTGAATCAATTTATCTAAAACACCCTTCACTTCAACATGTACACTTTCTCTAAGTACATCACACTTGGAGAGACTTCTCTAGACAAAATATAGAGGGAGAAATGCAATTATTCCAAGAATTATGTTGAAACTCAATGGATTCTAGTGCAGGTGTGGAATTTTTTGAGATTTGAAGCAGGAATTGATACCCTCTCTGATGCCATGTTAAATTCTATGAAGCATAGGATCATCATCCTACATGAATTAAAATGATAAGAGAATGTTGCAAAAGAGGAAGAATTTAGCATTGAATGTTCAATTAATCGTGACAAAATTGAACACACATGGAGAAAAAATTGGAAAAATATGATTGTATTCATGAATCAGTAAATAATATGGAATACATTGGTTGTACATATAGGATAGTTTGAATGCCTAAAATAGAATTTGACTCTACCAACTCAGACTAACTCTGGAGCTAACTCAAAGTGGAAAAATCACCACTAGAGCTCACTACTGCAACTCCAGATAACTAACTTATTCTACAATCAGTTAACTGATGAGGGTAGGTGAACAAAGGCACCCACAATCCCTTAAATCATGCAAATTGGATCTAGGATAATTGATTGTGATCTAAATGATGGTAACTGGAGCATAATTGAACATAACTAATTACCTACCAAGGTCAACTGAAGGAGACTACTGGTGGCACTCAAAGTGGGTTCCTAAATTATAGGGATTGGTCCCTATGACTCCTAAACTCATGCAATCATGTATAGTAAGTGTTAGTTGTCCCCTAGGTGTGTCCTCCATGCACTAGTGAAGAAATGAAGATCTCCTAAGCTAGGTAAAATGGGATATGTGGTCAAAAGTGGTTAAAGGTAGGATTATTAATCATAACAAAGTTTAGAATGTACAAAAATACACTTACGAATTCAGAAAGTGATCTTTGAGTTTGGGTATAGCTCTTTACATACAATAAATTCTTCTCAAGTTTATAGGAAGGTTACTGTTGTTATAATTGTAACTTCGAAATATATTTTTATGTATATTATTATTGTATATTTTTGTACCCTCATTGGAGATGTGTTTACCTCCTTTTGGGATTTCATTATTGTCTATGGTCATTGAGGTAAACTTTCCATTGTAAGTTGGGGCAGTAGTCCCCAAGTTGAATATAATAAAATGTATATGTAGGTCCCCCTGGGTGAAATCGACCCTGATAGGGTAAAAATTCATCCCAGTCAAGTTCTTAAATCAGTCACTTTATAAGTATAAATAGGGAGGCACCCTCCCTCATTTATACACACACTCACTCTCTCAAGTTCGCATGAGTAGAGAGAGAAAGTTGTAGAAGATTTTTGTTAGGATTTATAATCCTCCCTTGTCCATACTTAGTTTATTATATTATATTTTCCTCACTTAGGTGCCATTAATTAATATTTGGGTCCATCCCTAAAACTTAGGACCCACTAAGAGTTCCACAACCAACCTCCTTCGGTTGTTGGTAGCTGGTAACTAGTTAAGCTAAGTTATGCTCTAGTTACATTCAATTAGATGTCCTCTAGTTCAGTTAGCACATGTATTGCATGGATGCATCTAGGTGGGCACCTATTTTCACCTACCTCATCAGTTTAACTAGTTTAACTTATTGAGATACTGAATTAGACATCTAGAGTTAGACTAGTGAGCTATGATGGTGATTTAGACAATTCTAGTTAACCATGCAATTAGATTGAGTTGGTAGTTTCGAATAATATCCACATTATTCAAATTATCATTTATGTAAAACTGTTGTATACTGCTGGGATTAATGAATTTTATACTATAAGCATACTGACAAATTATTATCCATTTTTTATGAAATTGGTCTTGTTCACTGTGTATTTTTTATTCCATTACACTACATAATAATATAATTCAATTGCACTCATTTCCTAAAGATCAATGGAACAATAATTTAACATGGCATCGGAGCCTATTCAGGAAAGAAGAAAGTATGTCCAATCTCCATTGTACACCAGAAGTAGCTGGGTTTCCACATAATTCCTACAAAGTGTGCATTACTAACTCTGGATTCATTCATAGAAGTATCTACAGGTGTGAAAGACCCCGAGAAAGTGCACATGTTGATATGGAAGGCTTGAATCTGACATGATTGAGAATTGATTTTGGTTTTGCAGTGATATTTTGCAGGTACAACTTCAAATGGATTCGAGATTATCAGTTCCTCTTCTTATTCCATTCACAAGATATTCAAAATGGAAATTGAAGATGATTGTATATCTAAAGAGACAAGGTATCTATGATGTATCTGTTGTACTTGGTAAAGAGTCTTATGAAGATGAGAATGACTGGCTAAATGATGGAGATATATATTTTGGAACAATAAGTCATGGGAAATCACGTTAGCCAGACCCTGTGAAATGGAGGAGTTTATACTAGTTTGGAAGATTTTCTTAGGAGTTTTACTGCTACACAAACTGCATATTATCTTGAATCCTAGTTTCTAAAATGGAGTTCCACTAAAACTTATGCACATTAGCTCAACTCCCAACTACCAAATGAAGTTCCACTACAACATGGATTGCACATTACCATGTCACTAAGTTCAACTATTACATGAGTTCAGAGGAGTTTATCAGTAGTTTGAGTGTCAAGCAAATTGCACATTAGTTCAATTCCCAGCTGCAAAATAGAGTTTGACTAAACCTTGTGCTCATCAGCTTCAATCGCACCTGATAGACAGATTTCCCGAGAAGATTTAGGGCATCCTCACTTGGTCAAGAAGGGCCACCTGGGCCAAAGGCCACCTTCATGCATGACCATGCTCTTTTTAGGTCTCCATCTGCATGCATGCAAGTCAACGACAAATTAGAAGATAAAGTGACCTAATTAGGTCAAAGATTAGGTTTTGCACAGTTGAACTTTATAAATAGAGGGTAAAGCAAGAGGAGACCTCACGGATGATTATTATTATTTTGGGAGCACTTGGATAGCAGCACAGCATGCAGCACAACAGTTGGGGTTGGAGACAGAGTCTTCAGCTATCAGGATTTCGGCAGTGAAACATCTGTCCTAGTATTATTCCAGGTAAGCCATACAGGTTCACCACTTGTTCTTCAGTTCATTCATCAGTTATATAGCACAGGGTATATATTGTTGCAGTGGCACGGTGCAGCCATAAGAGGGGGTTTTCAACCAGAAATCCCAAATCAGCTATTGGGCCTTCAGATCTCAGTTTCCTTCCAAAACTATGGCATCATTCTTACCAGCAGCTTCATACTCTGGTACCCAGTTATTATCAGCTCCATCTAAGCTCATCTGAAGCCGTTATCAGCATTTTTGGACTCCCAGGGGCGTGAGCAACTGCCTCACTGAACCTAGACGCTATCCTACTTAGAGGTGTCAGAACTTCAACATTTTTCAGCCAATCTCTCCGGCACATCAAGGCTATCAGCTGTGCAAATCGGTGGATCCATCGGACACCTCCTTCCTTGAGGGCGTCACCTTTTTCTCTGATTGGGCGTCTTGTTGCTGGGGCATTCACCGGAGGTAGGAGAGATCAGTTCCTCTCCGATCCAGATCTCAGTACTTGCAGACTTTATCTGCAGCAGTCCAGCCAATTATCAATGGTAATTGTGCATTCTATCTCACAAACCCTAACCCTAATTTTTCCTAGAAAATAGGGATTTTTGCCTGGCAGCTTGTAAGCCCAGTTGTATCCGCATAATTGTTTAGAAATAGAAAATATCGGGATTTGGGATATTACAGTGGTATCAGAGCTATTTTCTTGGCCAGCTGTGGGCTTAAGAGATGAAAAGTAGATGAATACAGAAGGAGATCCTTTTGTAACTGATAGGAGGAGGAAGAGTAGATACACAGAAGAATTTGAAGATATCCAGCTAGAGGATACCAATTCAGACATGGAACAGATAGGTATTCATTCGGATAGGGGAAAAGGAACGGGAGATGAGGAGGATCGGATGGACTTTCGCAACTTGGTCTCGGCATTGCAATACTTAGCCAAAGGACAAAAAGAAGTCCTCAATGCAATCAACAGACTGTCAGCGAAACCGAAACCAGGTATCAGCAGTACACCCCCTTCACCGGTAGAGCGGGGATCTTCCAGTGGCAGTGGAAATATGGCGTACACCAACATCCAGAACACTCCCCACATATACAGCAGACCTACTATCAGGCCTACCATGCCTCACTTCTTGGCAAATACAGTAGGGGGCCTGGTCATGCAGGTAGATCCCAGCGAGCCTTTTGGGGCTTATTTGTGGGAGTACAGGGACTTAGGGGATGAGTTTCATGCTGCTATGTCTTTCTCAGACTTCTGCAACATGAAGAGCAGAAATAGGCCAAGGAATTTCAACAAGGGTTTCAATCACAACTATGAGCTGCAGAAGACCTTGGGCAGGTTAACTATCCCAAACTTTGATGGAACTCGCGGAGGATCAGTGAGAACATGGGTCCAAAAGTTGGATACCTATTTCCATCTCAACCCCATGACAGAGACAGACACCATTAAGTTGGCTACACTTCACCTGGACGGAGAAGCTCACGAATGGTGGTACCACGGACTGGTGACATTGGGTCACAACACCATACACTCTTATGGTGAGTTCACTCAAAAACTCATGGAGAGGTTCGACAAGAAAGATCTAGAGATCCATTTCAAAGAGTTGGCTCAACTCAAGCAGACTGGTAGCGCAAAATCATTCATTTCATAGTTTCAGAGGCTATCCGTTATGGTAACAGATGTGTCAGAGAGCAGACTGACAATGTTATTCACTGAGGCCCTCATAGAGCCACTACGGGGATGGGTGAAAGCCTACAAACCCCTCACTCTGTAGGATGCTATTAGCAGGGCAAGGGATCTTTAGGATTCAGTTCCCAAAAACAAATTCCCTATGAAAACCAATTTTCCTATTAGGAACAAGGACAGGAAACCTTTCCAGCAGGATGTGCCCAAGAAAACTTGGTTAGATGAGGACACCAGGAAAGATTTGAGAAGGAAGAAGCTGTGCTTCACCTGACATGAACCATGGGTTCCAGGACACAGGTGCGCAGGGAAGGCAAAGGCACACTACATTGAGGTGTATTTAGACAGTGACGAGGATGATGATGAGCAGGAGGCCACAGAAGAGGAATCACACCAGGGTGATACACCAGAGGGAGTCATTGCTACATTGTCTGGAGTACTGAGGTTCCATACTCTCAAGGTCAGGGGAGTAGTGCAGGGTCATAGAGTAGGAGTTCTAATTGATGGGGGAGCCACCCACAATTTCATTGACTCTTCTTGGGTAGCCAAATGAGGTATTCAGACCAAGAAGTTTGAGGGATTCACTGTAGCAGTAGTCGGGAACTCCAGCATGGAGTGCAACTACTGGATCCCAAAACTGAATGTTGCCTTGGGTAACTATTAGATGACAGACTCTTTCTATGGAGTGGATGTAGTGGATACTCATGTGGTATTGAGTGTTCAGTGGATTTACTCTATAGGAAAATACACTACAGATTATAGGGCAATGGAAATGGAGTTTCAGGGGCCAGATGAAAAACGGGTAGTTTTGAGGGGCATGAACACTTATCCCCCAAAACCGGTCTCGTCACAGAGAATGGAGGAAGTACTTCGACAGGATGATATAGAATGGGCTGCAGAATGTTTTTTCACCTTTAGGAAACCCCCAGAGACCAACTCACAACACCCCAGTGACATTCAAGCCTTGCTACAGAAACACGAAAAGGTTTTTCGGGACCTTCCATCAGGCAGACCACCAGACCGGGGCTTTGAACACATCATCGAGCTAGAGGAGGGAACACAAGCTGCCATCACCACTCCTTACAGGCATCCTAAGAGGTACAAAGATGAGATTGAGAAAACCATCAAAGAATTATTGAATCTTGGATATATACGACCCAATTATAGCCCCTTTGCATCTTCAGTAGTTCTGGTTAAGAAGAAGGATGGCACTCTGCATATGTGCATCGATTACCGAGCGCTTAACAAAAAGACCATCAAGAATAGGTATCCCATTCCCAGGATTGACGAACTCATGGATGAACTTCGGGGAGCTCAATACTTCTCCAAGATCGATCTTCGTTCGGGATACCATCAGATTAGGGTAAGGGACCAGGACATCCCCAAAACAGCTTTTCGCTATCATTATGGTCACTATGAGTTTTTGGTCATGCCATTTGGGCTTACCAATGCTCCAGCTACTTTCTAGTCATGCATGAACCACACCTTCAGGGCGCAACTACGTAAGTTTTTGCTTGTATTCTTCGATGACATCTTGGTTTACAACAAAACATGGGAAGAGCACTTGAAACACCTAGACGAGACGTTGAGTATTTTATAAGAATAGTCGCTTTACGTGAAAATGTCCAAGTGTGAGTTTGGCATGAAGGAAATGTTGTACTTAGGACATGTGATCAATGCAGAAGGAGTACTGGTGGACATGGAGAAAATCTGAGCTATCAGAGATTGGCCCGCACCGAAAACCGTGACAGAGTTGCAAGGGTTCCTAGGTCTGTGCACTTATTACCGATGATACGTTAAGGGATTCTCCCAGTTTGCAGCACCCCTCACGAATCTCACCAAGAAGGGGGCATTCACTTGGACAGACTCAGCACAAAAAATTTTTGAGGAGATGAAGGTTATCATGAGTTCTTTCCCAGTTTTAGCATTGCTAGAATTCTCACAACCCTTTGTAGTAGAATGTGATGCCTCAGGAGAAGGGTTAGGAGCAATATTAATGCAGAATCATCACCCTATTGCATTTGAGAGCTGTAAACTGAAGAACTACGAGCGTCATTACTCCATATATGACAAAGAGATGCTAGCTATCTTGCATGCTCTCACAAAATTCAGACAGTACCTGGTCGGCAGTAAGTTCAAAATAAAAACAGATCATAACAGCCTCAAGTATTTCTTGGAACAGAAGGAACTGAATGAGCGACAATAGAAATGGGTCAGCAAGGTACAAGCCTATGATTTTGAGATCGAGTATGTGAAAGGTAAGAATAATGTAGTGGCTGATGCATTATCCAGGCGCCCATCCCCATTATCCCTCAGTAGTATATCCACGGATTGGAGGGCACTTCTCTTAGTGGAGTACTCCAAAAATAAATTTGCCTGCGAATTATTGGATGGGAAAATTCAGGATGACAGGTACAGGATTGTGGATGACATCATCTACTACAAGGACAGAATACACCTTGTTCCAGAATCCACATTGAGGAAGAAGATCATCTAGGCAGCCCATGATTCTCCTTTATCAGGGCATCAAGGGTTCTTAAAAACCTACCGGCAGATCAGAGAGAGGTTTTCATGGAAGGGCCTCAAGGGGGAGACTATGCAGCATGTCCGGGAATGTAGCATCTGTCAGCAGAACAAGGTTGAGAACACCCATCCAGGAGGGCTACTACAGCCACTACCGATCCCAGAACAGAAGTGGGAGAGAATCTCCATGGACTTCATTACAGGCTTGCCCAAGGTCCAAGGGCGAGATTGTTTATATGTAGTAGTTGACAGACTGACCAAGTTTGCACATTTCTTCTCGATACCATCAGACTACTCGGCAGCTCAAGTAGTAGAGTTATTTTTCAAGGAGGTTTTCAGGTTACACGGGTTGCCTAAGACCATTGTCAGTGATCGGGATAGTAGGTTCACGGGTTCCTTTTGGCAGGAACTGTTCAGATTGGTGGGGACCGAACTGGCTACTAGTACGAGTTATCACCCCCAGAGTGACGGACAAACAGAAATAGTCAACAAGTGGATCGATGGATATCTTAGGAACTACGTAGCAGGGCAGCAGCAAACCTGGATCAAATGGCTGCACCTAGGAGAGTATTGCTACAACACTACTTATCACATGTCTATTAGGAAGACTCCTTTTAAGGCATCATATCGTTATGAGGCCTTGGACTATGCGGATTTGGCATTTGGAGACAGTAGGGCTCCTAAGGCTAAGGATTGGATACAAGACAGTCAAGACATCCTGAAAGTATTGAAAGAGAATTTACAGACAGCCCAGAATCAACAGAAGCTGTATGCCGACAAACACAGGATTGAGTAGAGCTTTGAGGTAGGGGATTTAGTCTACTTAAGGCTCCAGCCTTACAGACAGTCGTCACTTAAAAAGAAAGGGGCAGAGAAATTAAAACCCCGCTTCTATGGACCATACAAAATAATTCGGAAGGTGGGAGAGGTGGCATATGAGCTAGAGCTTCCCATAGAAAGCAAAATCCACAATGTGTTCCATGTATCTAGCATGAAGAAGACCCTTGGGCAACACATTGCTCCATTTACTGAATTTCCCCCTTTAGATGATGAAGGACTGCTGATACTGATTCCTAAACGGATCATACAGACCAGAGAGAGGAATCTTAGGAACAGAGTGATCAGAGAATATTTGGTTCAATGGAAAGAACTACCACTAGAGGATGCCGCTTGGGAAGGTGAACAGGTATTGTAGCATCCCAGTTTGAAGTTCCTTGAGGACAAGCAATCTCGAGCGGGGAGTACTGTAATGTCCTCTTCCTTTTAGGCCTTGAGGCCCATACCGCTAACCTATGTGATTCCTGTGGGTTCAAGCAGTTACTGATAGCTAGGGAATAAGATCAGGACTAATGCCATCCATAGAAGATCTAGGGCATCCTCACTTGGTCAAGAAGGGCCACCTAGGCCAAAGGCCACCTTCATGCATGACCATGCTCTTTTTAGGTCTCCATCCGCATGCATGCAAGTCAACGACAAATTAGAAGATAAAGTGACCTAATTAGGTCAAAGATTAGGTTTTGCGCAGTTGAACTTTATAAATAGAGGGTAAAGCAAGAGGAGACCTCACGGATGATTATTATTATTTTGGGAGCACTTGGACAACAGCACAGTGTGCAGCACAGCAGTTGGGGTTGGAGACGGAGTCTTCAGCTATCAAGATTTCGGCAGTGAAACATCTGTCCTAGTATTATTCCAGGTAAGCCATATGGGTTCACCACTTGTTCTTCAGTTAATTCATCAGTTATATAGCACAGGGTATAGATTGTTGCAATGGCACGGTGCAGCCGTAAGAGGGGGTTTTCAACAAAAAATCCCTAATCAGCTTTTGGGCCTTCAGATCTCAGTTTCCTTCCAAAACTCTAGCATCATTCTTACCAGCAGCTTCATACTCCAGTACCCAGTGATTATCAGCTCCATATGAGCTCATCCGAAGTCGTTATCAACATTTATGGACTCCCAGGGGCGTGAGCAGCTGCCTCACTGAACCTAGACACTATCCTACTTAGAGGTGTCAGAACTTCAGCATTTTCAGCCAATATCTCTGGTACAGCAAGGCTATCAGCTCTGCAAATCGGCGGATCCATCGGACACCTCCTTCCTTGAGGGCGTCACCTTTTTCTCTGATTGGGCGTCTGGCTGCTGGGGCATTCACCGAAGGCAGGAGAGATCAGTTCCTCTCCGATCTAGATCTCAGTACTTGCAGACTTTATCTGCAGCAGTCCAGCCAGTTATCAGTGGTAAGTGTGCATTCTATCTCATAAACCCTAACCCTAATTTTTCCTATAAAATAGGGATTTTTTCCTGGCAGCTTGTAAGCCCAGTTGTATCCGCATAATTGTTTAGAAATAGAAAATATCGGGATTTGGGATATTACACTATGTGTAAGCCTTCTTGTTCCTTATTCCTTGGGAAATCATGCCCAGCTCGAGGGTGGCAGCGTTGCTGAGAGATTAACGAGAACGCTGGCCTATGGTTGGGTGGAACGTTGTAGTGACGTAGCTGGCTGTGGGATGAATTCTTTATGAGATAAGTAATCTTGACCATTTCGTCTCTGTATTTATATTTATTGTTTAATGAATATGGTGAACATGTTGAATGCTTGTATGAACGTATGTTTTCTTCCGCTGTATGATAAGTAATCATGTGTGCATGTTCTAGTTCAAAGCATTCTGTTTCAACTTTTTATGTACATACATGTTCATGGGGCTGGTTTCCCGGATGGTTAACACCATGGTAGCATCCTCTTCGCTGGTCGGAGGGTCGGGGACATTACATTGTGGTATCAGATCTCATGTTGCAGCATGGGCCTGAATGGACCATGAAGATGCAGTGACAGAGGCACCTTTCCTTCTGCCCAGTAGCAATCAGAAAATTTTGGACAGAAAAACCTCAATCTTCATGGTCCATCGAAAGACTTAGTGACAAGTTCTTCCAATGCAGTGGTGAACTTAGTGGGAAGTCCACCTAATGACCGATGTGGTGGAAGACAGAGGAGAGGGAAATTTGGAAAATTTTCTAAGCGTTTTGGTCGTCAGCACATCGGAACACCTAGACAGATGGATCGTCGATACTTAGCCGATTGAGCACTGTCGTTGCGGATGGCTAGACCACTATGCTCCTGATGGGTAGGGTCTCTGACCACCAACACAGTAAAGAAAGTTCAAAATTTTTCTAAGTAACGAAGGCATCACCCATCGAAAGAAGAAAGTGGTTCGTGCACCTGTCGTTTCAGAAGCCTAGAGAACTAGCCTTCTGACGAGAAGAGACTACCGATACCGATCAGGTTATGCCTCAGCAGATTGAGCTGCTAATCTAGAGAAGATCAAAGATGATGGGTGTTGCCGCCTTTTCACACACCTGGATCATGTGGCAGAAATCTTCAAGCCACTCGGTGTGTCCTTGGGGGCAAGTCTCGAGTCAAGGCTGTCACCTTGTTCTTGACTCCTCCGTTTAGGCTCAACTCCTAACGAAGCCAAGGGGGGTAGACCCTATTACGTTAATAAGGATGATTTCTTAGTGTACTGATGTTGTACTGAATCAGTTATTTAGGAGTTTGAATATTTTAACTATAAGCAATCAAGATGACAAGATACGAAGATACACACGAAAGCACAAAGTTGATACACAATATATGTATGAAGCAGAAAAGACCAGTGCCTTAAAAATGGAGTCAAAAGAGATCAGTGTGCTTGCATGTGTTTTGAATAAATGTTTTGCGATTGCATCTTGGTGTGTTTTAAGTTAAAATAGGAGTATGAGTTGTTTAAATTAGGCTTAAGGGGGACTCCAGATATACCCGAGAGTACTTGGAGTATGTCCAAAACAAAGCCTATACGGCTACCCGCAAGGAATATGTGGGATGAAATGGAGTCTCTGGGGTTGTGTTCATAATGCACTCGTTAGGGTGTGACAGACATCGGTGCCCCGAGGTCACTTTTCAGTAGGTTCCCGCTTCCTTTGGGTATTTTGCCACCGTAAAGGTTTGATCGAGGTGTTGGATTTTCACCTGATGGTTTGTTAATTGGGGAAGGTGAGTCCTAATTATGCTAGTCACCCAAGTGCTTTTGATACAGCTTGACTGATCGGACGAACCGCAGCCAAGTGCAGAGCATACACACTGGAGTCTTGTAAATTTTAATAAGTTTTAAAAGATGTGTTCTTGCTTAAAAAGAAAAGCCTCCAAGAACCTCTTTCGATCCAAGTGGATCTCAATCGGGGAATCAAGGAGGGGTTAATTTTAAAATGCTGATAAACAAAAGATGAGAAAATAACACAACAACACAAATGCGGTTTTCTGATTAATCCTACCACGAATCTCTTTCCCCTTGCGGTTCACTTGGGAAATTGTGGGGTAAGTATTATGATTACTTTTGAAAATAAGATATGGAATATGGAATTAACAACAATATCAAATATACTACCCTACCAATTAGATAAATTCTAGTAAAAGGAAATAAGCAGAAAAAGATGAAAAAGGCACCGATGCGAATCCCCCCAGGGGGGATGGGGAATGGGCTCGAAAGAGCCTATTCAAAGGATGATTTTATTACAGAGGTTACAATATGAGAGCACTAATAAAAAAGAGCTTTCTTGGTCCTTATATAGGCTGAAACCAAGATATTACAGTTTATGCAAAACAATTACAAATTATGTGACAAAAGAGAGCCCCCTGGGGGGATTTGAGCGCTCCAAAAGCCACTTTGGACAGCAGATTCTTTTCTTCTCTGTCAGACCTGATAAATTA
>LPNX010180396.1:212796-225496 GCA_001517045.1 Pseudotsuga menziesii | reverse complement strand
TCTTGTAAATTTTAATAAGTTTTAAAAGATGTGTTCTTGCTTAAAAGAAAAGCCTCCAAGAACCTCTTTTGATCCAAGTGGATCTCAATCGAGGAATCAAGGATTGGTTAATTTTAAGATGCTGATAAACAAAAGATGAGAAACTAACACAACTACACAAATGCGGTTTTCTGATTAATCCTACCACGAATCTCTTTCCCCTTACGGGTCACTCGGGAAATCGTGGGGTAAGTATTATGATTAATTTGAAAATAAGATATGGAATATGGAATTAACAACAAGATGAAATATACTACCCTACCAATCAGATAAATTCTAGTAAAAGGAAATAAGCAGAAAAAGACGAAAAAGGCACCGACGCGAATCCCCCCAGGGGCGATGTTGAATGGGCTCGAAAGAGCCTATTCAAAGGATGATTTTATTACAGAGGTTACAATATGAAAGCACTGATAAAACAAATATTTCTTGGTCCTTATATAGGCTGAAACCAAGATATTACAGTTTATGCAAAACAATTACAAATTATGTGACAAAAGAGAGCCCCCTGTGGGGATTTGAGTGCTCCAAAAGCCACTTTGGACAACAGCTTCTTTTCTTCTTTGTCAGACCTGCTAAATGATAGCAAGTGAATTATAATAACAAATTCCCCAAAGCACTTTAAGAGTGCCTTTGGGTCAGCCTACTTTATCTCAAAAAATTAATGAAATTAAACTAGCTAAACCGACGAAAAGGGAACCAAGGAAAGCAAACTTTCCTTGGGATCTTGGCCTGCTGTTTGTGCAGCCAATTAACAGCACTGATATTGCAGAATATTGAAATTATTCAACAGCAAATAAAACTACCTTAACAGCAAGCTATGAATTTTTCAATAAACTACTTGCAAAACTAAGGCAATTTTAGCTAGATCTCTTGAATTTGAACTTTATGTGCACAATGAAACTAAGATCTAGAAAATTGAAGGTACATTGATAATTAGATCTATGTATGCTTTTCTTTATGAGATAGATCAGATCTAAAAAGAAACCTTAAAGTAACCAGCTTGAGGAACGTTTAATAATTTTTAAAGGAGGAAGAGAGAGAAAGAGTGTTGGTTTCCTTGAAGATCCACAGTAGAGCTTTCAGGTGGAATGCGGAGGGACTATGCCTTTGAAATGTTTTGAAGAGAATGAAGAAGCAAACTATATCAGCATCCTCTCCAAAGTGTGAACCTGCAACTCAGCTGAAATCAAAGAACTTGCCAAGAAACTTGTGAGATCCGATTAGTACATACAAAGAGATTCAAGATAACATGCATATAAGCTTATAGGACATGATAAATCTAGAACTCTAAACATGCATCAAAGGAGAGTGATAGACAATAAACTTATTGAACAACACCTTTCCTATCAAGATTGTAATAAGCTAATTACCAATCTTAACCACAGATCTACAAGAAAATAGCAAAAAATGACCACAGAGACAGGTTACCTCAGTAAAACAATGGCAATAATCATCCACACATGTAATGGCACCACACCGTATTGCCTCCAAAGATTTTATTTATTTCAAATGAGAATTACAACAATACAATAGCAGCAGCACCTCAATCCCAGTTCTAACTAGCTTGGAAGAGGAGGCTGTGCCTGGATATATACAATTTGCAGGCCATCTAGCCCAGGGGGGGCGCAATTACTCATGGAATCAAGTGAAATCAACTGATGAAGAGTCCATCAATGCCTGATCTATGTCTAGCTGAGCTAGATCTGAGTCTCACTGAGTGCAACTGTCAATCGGGGGGCTGATCTGACTGACACCTCAACCTGTTGACTGAAGAATCCACCAAAAATCATCCAGTTGAGCCAAAAACGTGTTGAGGAGAGAGGGCGGGTGAAATTCCTCATAAAGGATGCTCAGGATCAACTCTGGATCTGATTTGATCACCTCCTTCAGTCAAGGATTTGTCAGATCCAGTCAATCTGCTTCAGATCTGACTGATTTCAATCAAATCGACTGAGAATCCATTGATTTATTGATTTTGGATTTGCTCCATTATTCATCAATTTATTAATTAAAATAATCAATAATTGTTTTTTGGGGCTTTCTGACCTGAGTGATGGAAAATCACTCAAAACTAGGAAATAGTGGGTCCATGGGTTTACATGACTGAAACTGATTATTTGGCCCATTTTTATTACAAGATCAATTTTTCTAATTAAACTATTAAAAAATAGCCTAAGTTTTGGAAAAATTAAAATTTAATAAAAAAACACTGAAAAAACTGAAAAATTGAAAAATTGAAAAACACCTAGGGGGACTTAGACATGTTCATATGAGTCAAAAATGATGTCTAGCATGCTTATACATTGACACATAGACTCTAATAACCTCAATAGGCACAAATTCCAAGCCGACCACCCCAACTTTGGAGGTATGGAGTGAAAAACTCAGAAATTATCAGTCGTTTATTCAACAACCAATAATAACCAAGGGAAAAAACACCCTGGGCTGATCGGATTGATAAAAGAAGTCTAAGAGACCGAGTCTTTTACAGACACTATCATGCTAGAACATTTATTACAATTCCCCCATGGGGTATGAACATGTGATATGATACAACAAGCACTTCCCAGAAGTACTTCCAAAGGTCTTTTTGAAGTCCGAACAAGTTAACCCTGTCCAGTTCACCAGGCTCACTTGATAAAAACCACTAAGTACAACTTAGGTGGTAACAATGGGCAGCCGTTGTGGCTGCTGATGGAACTATTTCACTGATAAAAAGAAGAGAATTGAGCCGATCAAGCAGCGAAAAGGAAGACTAAAGGGAAAATTTTGAAAATTTCTCTAAGTCCTTGAATCATCGGCCATCGGCGATGGTTAGTTGAACACATTGCCAACACCTAGTTAATTTAGTTTCTGATGAGCTACGTCGGATGAAGTTAACGGTTTGTTAGTCCATTGTTGTGGCTGCCGTGTGGACTAGCACTCCGATGATTAGAAGTTCAACCATCGATGCTCCGATCGCAGACAAATAGCACTTAGTGGTTTCGACCACCGACAGATGTTATGTTCTGTGGAAATAAGAGAGAGAAAAATTTTCAAAAAAATTGTCTAAGTGTTGAGACCATCGGCGATCGGAAAAACATAGTGGTTTGGACCGCCAATGCGTCGAAAGAAGATTAGCTGAACGGACTGCCGATGAAGTCGAAAGGATTTAGTTGTTCATTCGCCCATTTTTGTGGTTGTTTAGTGCACTATCCTTTCGATGGATAGTTGTTCCGATCGTCGATGCCGCAGTGATCAATTGCTCCAATCCGCCGACAAGATTACATTCGCAAAAAACATAGAGAGTTCGATGGCCACTATTGTGGAAGCCTAGAGAATTCATCGCCCGATGAGTAGATGAACAGATCGTTGATGAACAGCGGAGGAAGTTAGTTGTTTTGACCGCCGAAATGTCAGATGTTAGTTGGGATGAGACCCGATTCTACACAAGAAAATTTTGTGTTTTTTAGTAGGATTTATCAGCAGATTTCGACTGTTTTTCAGTGGGATTTTCAACGGTTTTTCAGTGGATTTTCAGAGCTGAAAAGGAGAAAGTGGCAGCGATCTTATGTGCCATATTGAATGAAAATCAAATATTTACATAATAAAAAAAAACCGAGGACGCTACCCTCAACCCGCCCTGCAGTGGCAAGGGGGCAAGCCCCTTTGACCCCCATCGTCCCCCTCGGACAGGCATTCTTTTGATGAAGAAAATCTTGTGTTTGGGCAATTTGTTATTTTATGATTTTTCCAGGAGAAGGTAAGTAATTCTGATTTATATCAATCTTATGCATCTAATAGTTGTGTTACTAACACATTTACAGAATCATAGTTACCTTCAAGAGCAGTATTCCAGGTAGTGCAGTTTGGTAAGTAAGTGGTGGTTTAGTTATGAGAACCCATGACGGATATGATGCTCGGGATTCTTATGAGCATGCGAGAGATGCCATGGGGGAAAATTTCCGTAATGGAAATGATGAAATAGAGTCTAATGGAAGGAGATTCCAAGAGACACCATCAGATGTTGCAGCCACCATGAGAAGCTTGATCAAAGCCCAGGAAGAGAAGCATCAGTTGAATGCTACTATGTCGTAGAGTTTAATAGACTTGCAGAGAAAGATAGACTCTGGATGAGGTACAACAAGACCAAAAGGCAGTAAGAGTAGTACTAGGAGAAGGTGAAGGAGGAATACTTCTAGTGGACCATCTGAATCTAAAGAATCTAGTGGGGATTCAAGTTCTTCTTCTCATAAAAGAAAAAGAAATAGACACCATAGGGATCACTCTCAGGATGAATTTAAGAAAGCTAAACCTCCTACATTTGATGGTGAGGTAAAGACTAGACAAGAGGCTGAAGCTTGTCTTCTTGGGATAAAGAAGTACTTTCAAGTGCATGATTATTCAGGAAACATGAAGGCACGAGTTTCCATATTCAATCTGAATGGAAGGGCATCCATTTAGTGGGAGCAATTTAAGCAAGTAAAGAGGATCAGTGAAAGGAAACTTAAGTGGAAACAGTTCAAGAAGTATTTCAAGCAGAAATACCTCTCTGACAGGTATTATGATGACAAGATCAAGGAGTTCCATGAGTTGAGATTGGGACAACAGACCATGGAAGAATATGCAAATAATTTTTTGGAGCTGTTGAGGTATGTACGGTACATCAGAGATGAAAAAGTAAAGGTCCAACATTTTCTGAGTGGGTTTCCTCAGTCTTACAAAGATAGAATTGAGTTTTATGAACCTAGAACTCTTGAAGAAGCAATAAGGAAGGCTAAGTATTGCTATGAGCAAAGAAAAGGTAAGCCAGATTACCATAAGGCATGGAAGGACAAGAAGAATGAAAATTTTGACCAAAGAATGAAAGGTTTCAAACCTTCTAACTTCAGGAATCAGCAGAAGCAGCCATCCCAAGATGCGAGTAAGCCAGTTGGAGTGATAGGAGAAAAACCTAAGGATCCACAACAGAATAGAGGACCACTTCAATGTTGGAAATGTGGAGGACCCCACATGCACAAAAATTGTCCACTCAAGAATGAGAGTGCAAGACTAGCTTACAACATTCAAGAAGCTGAAATGGTGGGTCAAGTATCAAGGGCAGTCCCTAGGATCTATGCAGCACTCGAGGACCGCCAAGTAGATCACCAGTCAACTGTGGTTGAATTTGCAGGTAAGATTGTTGAACAATCTGTTTCTATTTTGATTGACCCTGGTTCTATGCACAGTTACATTAATCCTAGAGTAGTGGAGGTTTGTGCTTTTAAGAAAGTAAAGCATAGGAATTCTTGGTTAGTTCAGCTAGCCACTGGAACTAAGAGAAAGGTCAGTGAAGTGGTAGAGAAACGTCCATTGGTCATGAATGGACTGATCACTTGTGTAGATCTAAATGTTCTACCACTTGGTTCCTATGATGTTCTCATTGGAATGGATTGGTTAGAAACTCACAGGGTGAAGCATGATTGTTACAATAAATACTTTTGAATGAATGAATGAAGAAGGGAACCTAGTAGTTGTGAAAGGTATTCCAAAGGTGATTTCAGTACAACAAGTTTCAGCAATGCAGTTGAAGAATTTCTATAGGAAGGGTTGCCAGTTGTATGCAGCTCATATTTTGGAGACATCAGGAGATGAAACTCCTAGGTTGGAGGACTATCATGTGTTATAGGAATTCAGGGATGTGTTTTCTGATGAGATTCGAGGGCTTCCTCCAAAGAGGGACATTGATTTCACAATTGAACTTGTGCCAGGAGCAGCCCCGGTGTCCAAGACACCCTACAGGATGAGTACACCGGAGATGCTAGAATTGAAGATGCAACTGTAAGAGTTGTTGGAAAAGAAGTATATTCGGCCAAGTGTGTCTCCTTGGGGAGCACCAGTTCTATTTGTAAAAAATAAGGATGGTACACTCAGGTTGTGTATTGATTACAGACAATTGAAAAAGGTTACTATGAATAATAAATATCCTTTGCCTAGGATTGATGACTTCTTTGATCAAATGAGAGGAGCAGAGGTATTTTCCAAGATCGACTTGAGGTCTGGTTACCATCAAGTGAGAATCAAGGATGAAGACATTCATAAGATAGCCTTCAGGACAAGGTATGGGCATTATGAGTTTGTAGTGGTACCATTTGGTCTCACAAATGCACCAGCTACATTTATGTGCCTTATGAATAGTGTCTTCAGAAGATATTTGGACAGGTTTGTTCTTGTTTTCCTTGATGACATTCTTGTTTATTCTAAGAATGAGGAAGAGCATGAAGAGCATTTGAGATTGACATTGAAATCGCTCAGGGAGCATAAACTGTATGTAAAACTGAGCAAATGTGACTTCTATAGAGATAGAATTCAGTATTTGGGTCACATTATCTCAGAGGAGGGTATATCTATGGACCCTGAAAAGATTGAAGCCATTATGAATTGGCCTACTCCAAGAAATGTGATAGATGTAAGATCTTTTATGGGACTTGCAGGATACTACCGGAGATTCATTAAGGGATTTTCCAAGGTTGCACATGCCATCACTTCTTTTCAAAAGAAGGGGATGAAGTTCAAATGGACATCAAGGTGTGAAGAAAGCTTCCAGTAGTTAAATAATCTTCTCACCAGTGCACCAGTATTGAAATTTGCAGATCTAGAGAAAGATTTTGTGGTGTGTACCGATGCATGCAGACAAGGGCTTGGAGGAGTCCTTATGCAGGACAACCACATGATATGTTATGAGTCAAGAAATTTGAAGGATCATGAGAAGAACTATGCCACTCATGATCTAGAGCTTGCATCCATAGTACATGCCCTCAAGATGTGGAGGCATTACTTGATGGGTAGAATATTTGAGCTCAGACCAGACCTTCGTGGTCTGAAGTATCTATTTGATCAACCTACTTTGAATTCTAGGCAAGCAATATGGCTGGAATTTTTATGTGAATTTGATTTTGAAATCAAGCACATAAAAGGGAAAGAGAATAAGGTAGCTGATGCACTCAACATGAAGGTGCAGGTAATGCATGTGGCATCCCTTTGTTGAATTTTTCATATGCTAAGCTAGATCATTAGTATTTCATTTTGATTTCATAACAAAAGCATATAAAAAATATCACTGAAAGATAGACAAGCACAACCATACAAAGAGAACACAAAGATTTATACTGGGAAAACCCTAAAGGAAAAAACCCAGCAAAAGCTGCCTCAATATAGATGCCCCAAAAGATAAAAGATAAAACCAACAAGGAGATCAAAGCCTGATCCTCCTCCTTCTCCAGCTACTTCTCTCTCCTCCACTAATGTGCTACACAAGTGAGAGTGTGTGCTCCAAATGAGGAGCGCTACACCTCTATTTATATTCATCCATTCACTTAAGTTAACTCATCTGACATGTAGGCTCGAGTTAAATCATGTAGGCTCGAGTTACACATGTAGGCTCAAGTAACCACACTGGGGTGCTAAAGACCCACCTTTACAATTAGAGGGGACTACCTCATGACTCTTATTAGTTCTTCCGATTAGGAGCATTGGGGTACAAATTAATATAAGTGGTTCTCCCGATAGGACCATCGGGGACCACAAAAAGATACATATAGAATATTCTTCGAAATTACAATATTTCAATACTCCCCCTTAACAAGAAGGGTATTCTATAACAACATCAACAACAACAATAGTAGGAGAGATATGGAGGACATCATCAACATCATCAGGGTAACACATCTATAAATCATTGGAATCTTTTCAACATTATATAGTCTTCGTCTTCAATCTTCAACGTCTACAACTCTTTAATCAACATCAACACTTTGACCTTTTGATCAACAACAACATCTTCAACACTTTGACCTTTCGATCAACAACATCTTCAGCACTTTGACCTTTCAATCAGCAAGATCATCTTCAGCACTATGACCTTTCAATCAGCAACATCATCTTTAGCACTTTGACCTTTCGATCAGCAACATCATCTTCAGCACTTTGTCCTTTTGATCAGCAACATCTTCATCATCATATTCTGATATTTCAATTAGATTCATCATCATCAAAACATCAAAAGCATCATCATCATCATCATCATCACATTCTGATCTTTCAATCAGAAACATTATCATAAAAACATCGTCATCATCATCATCAAATGCTAATATTTCAATCAGGAACATCATCATCATCAAAATCTGATCTTTCAATCAGGAACATCATCATCATCACACTCTGATATTTCGATTAGGAGAATCATCATCATCAAATTCTGATCTTTTGATCAGGAACATCATCATCATCACACTCTGATCTTTTGATCAGGAACATTATCATCATCATCATCAAATTCCGATCTTTCGATTCGGAACATCATCATCATCACACTCTGATATTTTGATCAAGAACATCATCATCATCACATTCTCGACAACCGAAGTCACTGGATTGATTACGAGATAATCAGTCCCTATCACTTTAGGACTAAGTCCAAGGATGATGCAATCCTATCACGTTCTCGAGTATCAAAGTCACCGGATCCATTTTGAACCGAGGTTCAAGGATGATACAATCCTACCATCTCGATGACCAAAGTCACTGGATCCATTCCGAACCAAGGTTCATGGATGATACAATCCTATAACCATCTCGATGACCAAAATCACTGGATCCATTCTAAACTGAAGTTCATGGATGATACAATCCTACAACCATCTCGATGATCAAAATCACCAGATCCATTCCGAATCGAGGTTCACGGATGATACAATCCTACAACCATCTCGATGACCGAAATCACTGGATCCATTCTGAACTGAGGTTCACGGATGATACAATCCTACAACCATCTCGATGACCAAAATCATCGTATTTGTTCTGAACCAAGGTTCATGGATGATACAATCCTACAACCATCTCGATGATCGAAATCACCGGATCCATTCTGAACCGAGGTTCACGGATGATACAATCCTACAACCATCTCAATGACTGAAATCCCCAGATCCATTCTGAACCAAGGTTCATGGATGATACAATCCTACAACCATATTTATGACCGAAGTCATTGGATCCATTCTGAACCGAGGTTCATGGATGATACAATCCTACAACCATCTCGATGACCGAAGTCACCGGATCCATTCTAAATCGAGGTTCACGGATGATGCAATCCTACCACCTTCTCGATGACTGAAGTTCACCGGATCCATTCTAGACATATGTCCCGGTATGATACAATATCTGGATCACTTTAGGGAAAGTGCCCAGGGATGACACAATCCCACCACATTCTCGGGGACCGAAGTCACCAAATCCATTATGGACATATGTCCTGGAATGATACAATCCCTCTTCATTCTCAATTACCGAGGTCATCAGATCACTTTAGGGAAAATGCCCAAGGATTATACAATCCCACTTCATTCTCGAGGACCGAGGTCACCAGATCACTTTAGGGAAAGTGCCCAGGGATGATACAATCCCACTGCAACATCACTACTCCCTCTTTCGAGGAAGGCCTTTTCGAACAACACCAAGCTTGTCCCAAAGGTGTTCGAACTTTACTTGAGATAGAGGATTTGTCAACACATCATCATCTAAACCATCATCGTCTACATATTCAGTATGTGAATACTAAACTATCACCATTTGTATCTCCAGTATGTGAATACTGAAATAATCATCATCTATATCTTCAGTATAGAAATATTGAAAGCATCATCATCTCTATATTCAGTATAGAAATACGGAATCACCATCATCTGCATCTATAGTATGTAAATACTGAAACATCATCTATATCTTCGGTATGGGAATACTGAAACATCATCATCTGCATCTTATCTTGTATGTAGAAATACTGGATTTATATGTGTTACAACAGAACATAGGGTTCTCTGTCATCACAACTCTAGTTATCACATAGAATCATTGTAGTATCCATCTTCAGGTCAAAGAGACCTGATATCAGCTTCTGAAGCCATATGACTTCACAACTTAGCAAAGCAATCTACTTTGTATTCTACTTCAGCCATGCTACGAGAAACACTGGACTGTTTCCTGCTAAACCATGAACTCATAGAAAACCCCAAACAAAAGCATCTACCTGATGTGCTTTTCCTGTCTGAGATACTTCCATCCCAATCTGCATCTGTGTAGCCATATAATCTATACTCATGGCTACCATCATAGTATAGACCAAAGTCTATATTCCCTTTCAGATATCTCATTACATGTTTTGTGGCTATCAAGTGAACCCATCTAGGTTGAACTAGATATTGACCCAAGGTGTTCACAGCAAAACAAATGTCTGGTCCAATAATCTGTCTGTATTGAGTCACATCCACTAACTCTAATGAGTCATCAACTAACAAATTCAGGTTGGAATCCATGGGTGTGACCATGGCTTTGCATTACACATATCAAATCTTTTCAAACTTTGCACTACATACTTTCCCTGATTGAGAAAGATTCCTTCATACTTCCAGACCTAGGAAATAAAGTATTAGAGCAAGGTCTAAATTCTTCAGCGAACTTCTTCTTGTATTCTACAATCTGTTTCTCATTCCCTGTCAGAAATAGATCATCCACATATAGTAATAGTATGATAGGTTCATCTTCTACAACCTTGTAGTAAATGTTAGGATCGACTTTACTCTTGGTAAAGCCCATGCTCATCAAGAAACTATCTATTCTTCCATACCAAGCTCTGGGAGCTTGCTTCAGGCCATAGAGGGCCTTCTTCAACGTGCATACGTGATTCCATCTATCTTCAACTTCAAATCCTTGTGACTATTCGATGTAAAACTCTTTCTCAATCATACCATTAAGGAAGGCTTGTCTTTGCTTCATCATGGAAGAAACTACCATGATAGTTCTAAAGGAAGTGTACCTTGCTTCTTGGAGTAAGTGTATCTTCAGAATTAATTCACAGGTCTTTCCTTACTTCTATCAGCAACATATTTTATCTTGCAAATCCATTTGGAAGATACCACATTTTTGCTTTCTGGTTTGAGTACTCACTAGTGGAAAATGAGAGATTAGTGACCAGGAGACCAAACATTTTGGTCACCATAGTTTTTTTCAAGGGATAAATGACCAAAATTGATAAATTTAATTGAGCTAACTAAAAAAGACCAAGATAAATGACCACTTTTGGTCACGAGATAAAAACCAACTAAAAACGACCAAGATAAATGACCAAATTTGGTCACGGGATATTTAGACTAAAAATGACCACATAACAATTGGTCATTTATTTGGTCATTTTTAGTTGTCACTCCGATAATGAAAAAAATTACAAATTTGACAATGAATTTGTACATTTTACTAAATTCTAACACTGCAGATGGATTAAGAGAACCCTTTACTAAATTCTAACATTGCAGATGGATTCAGAGACCCCTTCCATCCGAGACCCCTTAAAGGGGTCTCTGAAACCATCTGCAGTGTTAGAAATTAGTAAATTCTAACACATATAAAAAATATATTTACACGTCCCTATATTAACAAAATTGAATTAATGCAAACCAGCTATATGTTAATTTGGACATGACCTAGGCATATAAAAAAACCCACTAAACCTTGGCACGCATGACCCCTTCAACATATTTTCCAAGTCGTTTCTTTTACATCGGCATGATAGTCTAGTTAATGTTGTGTCTCAGAGATTGGTCGTTTCTTATTAAAAGCATCATCATGTCTTGAATTTTATACCAATGTACATGTTCAAATTATCACACTTAACATGTTCATATTTAATTTGGCCCAAATCGTCATCATTTGTCCCCTTTGACACTCAATTGAAGCTTAGGTAGGTAAGAGCATGAAAACTATTTTTATTTTTATTTTTGTGTCCTTTATTAATTTGTATGATGCGTCCATTTGACAGTCTTCTCATTACATCTATGCTTCTAAAGTTTAAAAGTATCCCCCTAAGTCTAATAGCAAAATAAACCAATATCCCTTATTTATTAAAAAAATATGAGCGCTTCCCCCTTTTAATTATTTCCCCTAATATCCTAGCTAAAATATACTTATGCCAAAGTAATGCCATAGAACCAAATTTTATAGATAAATACTTATCAACATAATTAGCTTATCCAAAACAAGGAAAAACTCACAAATTTATTTTAAAAAGAAGGCATGGGTGTATAGGTGGACAAACACATGCACACACACACACACAAACATATATTTTTTGCAAAAACACACCTTATTAATGATTAGAATCGAGGACTTATTCCCCCAAAATCCACTTTTGGAATCTATTTGTATCTATTAACAGTAGGTTTCGAGATTGGAGTCAATGAACTTATCACCTATGGGAGATTTTGCTTTGAGAACTCTTAGGGAGTGGCAATAATACCATTCACTAGGATTTGGACTTAAGCCAATAGTTGAAAAATCCCACCAATTTATCACAAATTACTATTATTTTTTTCCACAAAAACCCCCTTAATTTTTGGTTAGAATGAAGGCCTTATTTTCCCCAAATCCATTACTAAAATTTATTTGTATCTATCGAGATCAAGGCACACCATCCTAGCGATTCTCTATTCGCTTGGAATTGAACTTGGGCTAGTAAAGAAAAATTTCCACATGTTTACCATTGGATCATAGCTCACTCAAAAACTCACTACCCATTATAGCATCAAGAGAAACAAGATGCCATATACACCACATAATATTAAGAATAACTATACTTTTTTTT
>LPNX010180396.1:164407-202779 GCA_001517045.1 Pseudotsuga menziesii | reverse complement strand
ATTTCTTATGTATACATTCCACAGATCTGATACCTACATGTGACGGTTGGTTCCTAGTGTATCAAATTAAAATATCAAACACAGTTTGACTTGTCTGGACCACTATACTTGTCAAAAAACTAGAATGCATATCTAGGTTTTCTTTTTCCACTCTCTCAGTAGCACAAGGATTGTTTAAGTCTGTCTCATTTACAACATTTTCTTTTCTCAAAGGCAGCTTCTTACCAAGGTCAACAGTCTCCTTCATATCAATATCATCACAACAATCCTGGGAATTCAAGTCAGTAATCGGGGGTATGTCCTTTGATCCTGAAAAATTCAAATAAATTCCCACAGCTGATTCACAAGGCATAGAACCACCCTGTGATGCTTTCTGGGGTTCTTGAGAAGAATAGAATTCCACATGATTCCCTTCTGGCTGCTCTCCACATGAACTAAGATTGTCCTTACAATATGGTGGTGAGGAATCTATATGCTCGACAACCTTTTCACTTTCCCCAATCATACTTTCACCATTTGTTTTTTCTGTTTCATGGTCACAATCTGAACTGTTACTGGCCAAGTCTCCAGTATTCGATTTAAATGCCCTTGGTCTCTTTAACTGATCATGACTTCTTTTGCTGACACTAACAACAGTTTCTTCAATTCCAATCAAATCCTTTTTAGATGAATTTCTTGTATTGCCTTTATCAGACATGTCCTTCCCTGTTCTCTTGCCAGTTGATGGTATGTGAGATGAGCTATCACCACAAGCAACAATAGAGTCTAAAGTGTGATTATCACACTCCAGAGCGACCTCTGTTGCTGTAGGATCCATGTGCTCAGTTGAACTACCTACCAAGACTTCGTTGCCTTTATTGTCTACCTGTTGAGCAAAAACAGAACATTAGCGAAGAAATGAAAAAAGTCTACGTAGTCCTCCCACTAACAAAATATAAAAGTAGTGGAAGCCCCAGTTATCCAGGAGAAACAATGTTGCATAAAAGCATTTCCATTCAAGACACAGGAATTCTAACCAAGAACAAAATAAGTTTGAAACTATCAGAAACTTATTAGAATGTCGTAGAAATTATCCTGTATTTGCACCAACAAAAACCAAGGGTAAAGAAAAGGTTAATTGAATAATTGGTACTCCAAGGAAACAAACTTTTGAATGAAGGCCATTTCAATTTCTTTAACTAGTCCAAACTCCATTGCAAGCAAGTGAATTCTTTAACACATCAAGTGTGATATCCTTTAGGGATTGCATACCTAGAACTGAAAACGAACAAAACAAATCATATTCTTAAATCTTTGGAGATAAAGAGATCAAGGATTAGTCAAAACCTTTGTTACATGGAGCAACTGTGTAGCAGGCAATTAAAGCCTAGAAAAATTCCAGACAAGAAGTATACCCCGAACATGTTTCCAGGATGGAAAGCGCCCTGGAAATGCCTAGAAATGGCTTCCTGCCATTTCTGGAAATCAGGAAAGATCTGGGAAAGGTTCCGCAACATTTCCCACGTGTGTCCAAATTTTTTAGGCATTTCTGGCCTGAAATAACTGGAAGCACCTCTCTTTTTTTCTTTTTCCCTGTTGAAATGGCTAGGGCTGAGGGACGCCCCCCTGCCAACTGTTATGCAGCATAAAAACAGCTAATGTTGAATGTTCCCTAGCTGAAAAGTTATGGAAATGAATTGATTCTCGCCAGTGTTTTGAAAGCATTTTTTTTAGTTTGTCGCTTGCTACTGTCAAAGTCAAATTTGTTTTCACATAACTGGAATTTGTCTCCATATAGCTGAAATTTTGTATACAATTTGTTTTTTACTCAGATGTGTATTTGTTTTTCTGGCATGTATAGAATCTAAGGCAAACAAAAACAAATTCTTGGGTGTCTTACAATAGCCAGAATTTGTTTTCAAGTGGAGTAGATTTTTTACGAATCTTATTGGTTTCAATAATTTAGAGAAATTCAAAACAACAAATTTTTGTCTTCCCTTGCAAGGTGGAATGTATACTGCTACCATAGTGCTGCAACAATTTTTTTTTCTTCCCTCTACAATGTAGGGGCTATAATTATCTGTAATTTGGCCTATTTTATGTCTTTTTTATATTTTTTCCAAATATTTATTTAGCTAAAGTTTCTGCAAATACAACAGCAGATAATACAATGAAGAAAAGAGAGAATAGTGCTTTGATTATAATTATTCAATGATTTAATTTCATAATACATAGATAGGAGAGGATGTACATTATGGTGAGTTAACGTCCAAGAAATTCTTACTAATCACATGAGTCCATGACTTTAACTTTAGAAAACTATTAATTTTATTATGATCTCTTCGAAAATTTATTACATAGAGTGACATTATGATAAAAGTACACAATGTACAAAAGATTTCAAGAAGTAAATATAACCATTACAATATTTCCTAACATTTTTTTATAATTCAATACCCCCATTTTTCCACATTTCCTGAAATTTTGATGTTTTCTAGTGAGTACAATGACTTTCTGATATGTTTTGTGCTCACTAGAAATAACCACTCACAGTCCCTCTGCTTCATCAACCCAAATAAGCTGCCCATGGAACATACTTCCTAGTGAGTGTATACTACAGAGGTACCCCATACTAGGATTCTCCAACCACCAAAAAGTCTTGGAACAGTAGCCATACGTCTGTTGTTTTCTTTTTTACAAATCTCACCAGGAAAACCCCTGTTCCACAACTCAATTATGCTGTTCTGTCTTTTTTATAAAATTTTACCATCTCTGTTACCAAGTGTCAATCCAGGAAAGCTGCAACAAATTGCATTACCATAGAACACTTTTGTGAAATGAAATATTTTGTCAAAGTTCGTGAAATATTGTTGTTTAGACGAATCAGTCATAAGATAAATAATTTCCAAGAGGCACATTTTACTGTACAATTGCTAGACAACTGGGTAACTGATCTAAAGTACGAAGAGTCAATTTGATGATATGACATTTGAGACAATCTATAGGGTTAGGCCTTTTTGGTAAATATTGTGAGAGCACTCTGTCATAAGCGCATTTGTTAAGGACTTCATCAATGATATCCACATTTTCTCTGTTTCTCTTGTGTAGGAACACGAGGATGTGTCTCTGTGTCTCTTCTTTGCAATTGAGCAACATGATGACATATATGTTTGTGTTATTGGTGGCAAGATTCCTACTAAACTGACTCAGTATGCTTTGTAAATGATTGGGAGTTAAATGAAAATGATGAAGCTTGATGATGGAATCATTGTGCTACATTAAAAGTATGTGGTCATCTGTGGACATTGATATAATTTCTCTCTTTCTTCATCACGTGGCATACTGAAAAAGCTACATTAAGAAGGTCATGTTAGTTGTAGTCTACAACAGTTCAGAGGGTTTGTGCCAAACAAAGTTTCTGATGGTTGTATCAGAGAGATTTGAAAAAATCCTAACAAGATCTGGGGTGTCAAGGCATCTTTTAAACATGGAAATGAACATGTCAAACTTTGTTGGTGAAATTGTTGACAGTGGAAGAGATCTTCTGACCAAAAGCTTTCTTTTATTCTAACTCATGATGTAATCACAGGCCTAGCAGTTGACCCTTTTACAAGCTATCCTACCCAATTCATAAAAACCTAGGTATCCTACCAAATTCATAAAAACCTTGCTTCATGAAGTAATGGGGATAAACTTAGTCTGCTATTTGGTGCCCACTACCAATAACTCTGTGACTACCTCTTTGACATGGTTGTAAGGAAGAAAGAATCATTGCCTTACCTGTTAGTAGAATGAAGTTTAAAATAGAGAATAACTGCAATATTGGACAATTGTGCCCAAAAGGGCTGTAGAATAAGACAGACAGAGCAGTTAGTTTAATTGAGTTATGGCGCAGATGTGCAGAGGCATTTCTCTAAATGGAAATTTTAAGCAAGAGAAGATTGAGTACCATTAGCCTTTTTTTCTTCTTATCTTCTAATCTTACTGTACCGTGTACACTATGCATCTCCTCTTGTGAGAATTCCAAGAAGCATTAACATGGTCATTGTATGCTCCCATCATACACTGTCAATAAACCTTTTCTTTTGATTCTTCAAATGTTTTATGTTGGATTCTGAATTGTTAATGCTCAATATCATTGCAGTTAGGCATATTAGCACTTTGGAGCTGTGCTATACATTGGTTTTCCGAGATCTATTTAGGTGATTTGCTAATATAACTTTATAATTATTTTGTTGTCTTCCAAACAAAATATTTATATAAATAAATGTTAATTGGATGCTATTTTGATGGTCTAATTAATAAAGTTTTCTCTGCTTTTCTTAGAGTTTATGAAGGATAATAATCTTGGTTTGATGTCGCAGTGGCAGCTTAGTGTTAAATTGCATATTAGATCCTTGTTTGTTTTGTCTGACATTTTGACTATAAGCTCTTGGAATTAATGCAAATCAGCTAAAGGTCAAATGCTTACCATAGTCACAGATTTAAGGGTCAACGTAGCTAAATCCTTGAGCTTATCTGACATTAAGGCATGGTTGAACTGGTCTCAGTACATAACTAACCATTAATAGTCGTAGAACTAATTTTGCTTATATGCCACAGTTAACTGGTCCACATAAGAATCTGGTTAACATGTCAGCTTCTAGAAGTGCCAAGATCAGTTACAGAATTGCTTAGGCTGAAATGTTGCATCAACAACTGCCATACACATACTTACATGGTGAGAGATTGATAATAGAGAGGATGCACATTTACATTCCACAGATCTGATACCTACATGTGACGGTTGGTTCCTAGTGTGTCAAATTAAAATATCAAACACAGTTCTAGTCAGTGTGCAGAACTAGTTTCATTCTTTGTATATCTGCTGGGAGCATCATTTACATCTGAAGCATGAATTGCGACTGTCTTAGAAAAGTTGATATAAGAAATTTCATTGAAGTGACGATTTGCTGTATCCTCCTGTCATATAATCTCTGGACCAAACTGAGGTCTTCCAGAAGTATCCTTGGTTTCATAAATGGATTTTCATCTTACAATTCAGTAACATTATTTGCATTGTTTGTATAGCACTGCTTTCAAGTCTAAATTTCCTGTTAGATGCTTGAAACAATCTCATGGAGGCAGACAGAGTTTGAATGAAACAGACACCAGTAAGATGTTCTTCTACCAAACTTTACTGTAGGAAATGGCAGCAACATGTATAGAAATACAATTTATACATCCTTTATTTTCATGCAGTTTATAACTCTAGTGGAAAAGTCTACAGATTACAGCCATATAGATGACTATAGTGTGTCATTGTTGCAAGCTACTAGTAATTGTCCATTGCAGCAATGAAGCTAATTGATTAAAAAGGGCCGGGGTTATGTCAAAAATGTTATTATATATAGAATCCGAGTTTATTATGCTATGGTGTCAGATTTTGAGTTCATTTCTCAACTGAAGAAAGCCTGGAGAGTCAAGTTCCTTTCACAAGTTCATGTTCTTCTACAGGATTCTGGTGTCTACTTTCTGAAAGGTTACTAACTTATTTTTTATGGTAAAGTCTAAGCCATCTAACATGCCATTTCTTTGGAACAGATGTTGTCAAAGATGAATTAAGTTTGTGGTTTCTCAGAACACAGAGCTTCTGGAATGGAATAAAGGCTCAATTGGAAAAAACTAAGCTCAATAAAAGAGCTAAAACTAGCAAGGATGATGAAGACTGTGAAATGGAATTAAATTTTTTGGTGGAACAAACTGTTGATAAAAGAACTTTGAAGTCAGATCTTTCTGTAGCAGCTATCATTTCAATAGAACAGCTCAGCCGGTAAGTAGTGCCTACTGAAATTTTGAGCCTTGGAAGATTTATAACTGCCTCTAAATTTCTTTCTGTATTGGTTGCACTTGGAAAGCATCCCATCCAGGTCAGTATAGGAGATTTCCAGTAGGCCATCGTTACAGTCAATTGGCTAGCTGACTAAATAGAAGTCTAAGTTGCTGGAATCTCATGCTTAAGGAATTCCAATTAGTAAAGGGCTATGTGACTTTTTTCTGTGCCTTCTAAATTCTGTTGAGGACATCAAATTCTTTTCAGTTGAATGTGGTTTGCTGTGCTCAGCAATGCCTAGGTTCACTTTATCCTCTCTTTTGAAGAAATCTAGTATCGACTAAAGCCCAATGTTAAAATCAAAGAGCATTTTATCCCTTTAATAGTAGTACCTTTGATAATCTTCATGGTGGACGACAGTGTTCATGTCTCATTCTGTTTCTATCAGAAATAAAAACCTTCATTATATGGCAATCAAAACTGAAATCCTTCATTATATAGATGCCATGGATCAGTTGCTAATAGCTATGTAGCCACCCTTTTGAACAGAAAGTGATGGTAACAGCATGCTAGCATGGATGCATGCTTACTCAAGCAACTACTAGTGTGTGATGATGAACTATAACATTGTTTGCATAGTTGATGGCCACTGTCTCTATAGGGAAAGGTATATATCCAGACAGACCTCACAGAGTTGGTTCTTTAGTCATTAGCACCATCATCACTATCCCATCGAATAGATAAATGTAACTCACTTGAATCCACCCTTCACCATATAGTGGGCACAAGAAGTGGAACCTTAGTGCCTTGGATATCCATACCACAAAGGTAGAAAATGTAGGATTGTACTCATAGACACAGCTTCACCCTTAATCTAGCTGGAATTTCTATTGCCACATGTGGAAGATACAAGTATTATTATAATATTTACAAAAACATTAGGCAAGTGTTTATCCATTCATAGATAGAAACATATACATATAATTATTTATTTACCAATTTTCTCTTGCTAGGTGTCAATGTGACCATTATGACCATTTATTGCCACAATGCATTGCAACTTAATATAATAGGGCTATTATCTCATGATGATTTATGATGATGAAAATATATGTAATAATTAAAACCTTAACCACCACTTGCATAACATTGGATCCAAATAAACAAGCATTAGGTCATGATCATGGCCATAACCAAGGACAGGGAGAACAAACCACAAATGTAGCAGCTTAGCTATGCATTAGGTCTTTGGGCAAAGAAACTGATACTAGTCTTGAAATTGGAAAAGAAAGATATTGGATTGTAGTCCAACTCAGTCACAGTCCTTCAAGTCATTGCTGCACTCATGTGGCTTGTGGCATAGATTTGTGACAAAGATATAGGTTTCACTGTTCAGTTACGAAACATACTAGTTGTAGTTCATTTTCAGCAATTTTGCAGGCTGCATCCCAAATTGTAATAAGTCATTATGTTTTCTTTGCAAGCCGTGGTTTAAATATGTAGTGTGTTGTCAAATTCCTGTGAATAAATATGGGAGCCCTACATGCTAACAATCACCCCTCTTATTTGGCTCTATGCCCATGCGTCAACTTTTTTTTTTGGTTTCAGCTCTAGAGTTACAGAACTTGGTAATACACACAATCAAACCCATTAATTGGGCAAAGTTTACACAACAATAGATTTCTAGGGCACGCTATGATGCCAAGTTCCATGGATCCCCTTTTAGGATCGGTTTCCTAGTGTGAATTTAGTATGATGCCACATGTGCAGTTTTTCTTGCCAAGATAACCCCAAACCAAGTGTTGACTGTGACATTGTTCCGTGTATCTCATTAGGCTCTGCATTGTGGGAACACCAATCAAAAGAATATGGAAATGGTTGAGGATGCCATGGTGGAGGAAAACTTTTTGCTTGCCTCTTCATACAAGCACGCCTTGGGTTTCTGTGAAAATCATTTCCTCACTTAGATACTGTGCTGATTGGTATTGATTCGAACATAATTACATTATCGTTGTTTTCAACATCAAGGGGCCTTATATGAAACTGCAGAAAAACCTCTCCGTACAATAAGCTAAATACGAATTTGAGTTTTTGCACTAATGCTAGCACACCGACATTTAATCAAGTAGTTGGGAATGCGGCCAATAGTTTGAGCTCAATGTGTGCCAGGGGACCCTATTTTTGTCATATGATTTTGCACTTGTGGCATTTGAAACTGTCCCTCTAGTGTAGATAGAGTGGTTTGAACTTGGAACCAAAAAATATCAACTTTTGTGAATGAAAAATTCCAATTAAGACAAGGAGATGCCCTAAAAAATTCCAATTAAGACAAGGAGATGGCACCTGTTTACTAGCTCCAATTGCATGACATTAAAATGGTGTTGCTAACAATTTTTTAGAAAGGAGTACAAGAGCTAACTTTATTTATTCCAAATACTAGGGAGCCATGATAACTCTCTATTAGTATAATAGAATCAGGATTTAGGACTATCATTGAATATTGATTAGTCCTATCATCTTTTTAAGATTTTACTTGGGTACTGTTTTTCCAGGCACCCAAAGCACATGAACTGAGACGACAATTGAGAATGAGAGGTTTAAGATGCCATGTGCTTTACTGTCAAAATTGTTCCCAGCTGTGTGTGTTGCCTCTTCATGCTTCAAGATCTCAAGCTTTAAGGTGATAAAATTCTAGATAGTTCTTTGCCTCTGAATTTAATTGGATGGATTTGGTTTTTGGCGAGTGCATGTTAAGCACTTCTGGCCATATTTTAAAGATTTTACTTGGGCACTGTTTTTCCAGGCACCCAAAGCACATGAGCTGAGACGGAAATTGAGAATGAGAGGTTTAAGATACCATGTGCTTTACTCTCAAAATTGTTCTCGACTGTGTGTGCTGCCTCTTCATGCTTCAAGCTCTCAAGCTTTAAGGTGATAAAATTCTAGATAGTTCTTTGCCTCGAAATTTAATTGGATAGATTTGGTCTTTGGCAAGTACATGTTAAGCACTTCTGGCTCAAATGGATCCCATGCAATAAATTCTTGTTGAGCGAGATCTGTATTACTAAAAGTAAAATTTGGTGATTTGCAGGTACCTGTATGTTCAGTGGGGCTTGGATATAGCCAATATGTATGTTTTTTTGGGGAAAAAGGAGATACAATCTATGAAGAGATGATTGGAGGAATGCATAAGACACTGATATTGAGAGGGATCGTCTATGATGGAAGTGAAAAGATGGGGAGGAGTCCTTCCAGCTATGGAAGAGAAGACGTTTTCCCTTCACAAAGTCCAAATATAGTGACGGTTACTGTAAGTGATGATAAAGAAGAATTCAACAGCCAAGAGATGATTACAGCTTTGAAAACATTTTCTTGAAATAAATAATTCTGCATCCCATTGTATGTAACCAGACGCATTTTTACTAAAATAAAGGTTCCTAGTAAATTTTAGGGAGATGAAAACTACTAGTAATGTTTTAGAATATTTGTAAAAACCCAACAGGTTGCTAAGTATTGAACTTTTACGGAAGCCATCATATCCATGAAAGAGCTACTAGGTAATACAATGGAGTTGGACTTCCTTCAGAGGTATTAGAAGTGTTTTTGTATTTGTTATAATAAGCGCATATATAAATGTTTGTTGGAATTGTTTCTTTTTGCCATGTTAAATCTTGTGAAATTACTATGTACATTTTTCAGTTATTTGTTTTTTATTTTTACTGAGCAACACAATTTATTGCTTAACATGTGTTGTTTGTAGGTAACCTTACTCGCAAGCTCTATAAAAACATGAAGAGGGAGGCTGTTGCAATGTGGATACAGAAGCACATGCGCAGATATAAAGCTCAGAAAGCTCAGAAGCACGTACAGTGCGGATACAAAAGCACGTGTGCAGATAGAAAGCTCAAAAAGTGGGCCATTGAGTATGAAGATTTTGTTGCTGATGTTTTTCCATTGAGTATGAAGAGCCTGTTGCTGAGGGTTTCAAGCTGCTAAGTATGGTTTTGAAGCTGTTGTGGGATCCAAGTATGGCTTAAAAACAAAGTACAAGTGGGATGGTTTAGCCAATGTAATATTTTGAAAAGTCATTGGTGTACTAGATGATTTTCATGTAAAGTTATATGGAGATAGTTTTTGAGAAAATTCATTTATTGTAATACTTGACATTTCATATAATATAATTTGTGCTGTTTAAAACTTATATTGTTGCACTTTATATTTGCATAATTCAAATATGTATTAGATGATGATAAATAATGTATGATTCTCTTTTTAATTTAAACATAATACCATATTAAAAATTTATATTGATTAATAATGGACACCATTAAAACTAATAAAATATAATAACTACACATAAAACCACTAAAAATGACTAAATTAGTGACCAATGAATGAGATTAATGACCAAAATTCATATATAAAATAAGAAAAAATTGAGAGACATGTGACCAAACAATGAGATATAAATAACCAAAAAAACGACCAAAATTCACATATCAATGACCAAAAAGCAGTTTTGGTGGCTAATTTGTGGTCTTTTAATACGCGACCAAATTTGGTCATATTCTAGTTTGTCATGTGGTCATTAATTTGGTCATAAATGTGGTCATATATTTGGTCATCAATTCAAATATGAACAAATTAATGACCAAATATATGACCAAATTAATGACCAACTGACAAGTTATAAATGACCAAAATAAAAATGACCAATTTTGGTCGCGTAATAAAAGACCGTAAATTAGCCACCAGCAATCGCCAAACCAAAAGTGGTCATTGATATGCGTATTTTGGTCATTATTTTGGTTACTAATCTCTCATTTTCTACTAGTGACTATATCCCAAACATCATTCTAGTATTCTTTCATCATAACATCTTCCATGAGTTCATCTTGTCAGGTCAACATATCCTAGTCTTCTGCATTCAACCTTGAAGGTTGGAACCCACTTTACTCTTGGTAAAGTATCGATCCATCAGGAAGCTATCCACCATGTCGAACTCAGATATCTTCTGTAGTCACTCCCCCTAAAGTGGAGTATCATCTTTCCTCTTCATTTTGTATAGGTGGTTCAATGCTTGATATATATTGGTCAATAAAGTATGTCATGTCATAGTCTATTCTTTCTGAGGCAAATCATGAACCTTGATTTTTACATTTTTTCTTGTAGATCCATATGGAAGATACTACGTACTTCCTTTTATGTCTCAAAATCATATCGTATACATCATTCCCCATGATCAACTATTATTCTTTAATAATAGCTTCTTTCATAGCATTCTTTTCTTCATCTTGAGTTATCTCTTGTACCCATGGTGGTCTTCATCCTTTGAGGTGGATCTACCACTCTCTGAAGCTCTTTCTTTCATCATGGTGTCTCTAACCCTGGGAGCTTCAGATTCATGTTTATTGAATTGTCATCACTTGTTCTTCGAAACAAGTCCCATCCTTATTTTCTTGTAGGAAGTTGTACATGACCTTTCCTACAATTCAAATGCACCAGTTGCATGGTTAGAACTAATTCATAAAACATATGCATAACGACAAAATCTTATGCATCATGCAATTGTTTAGCTAATACAACATTCATCCATACTTCACAGAAATTTTCTGTATGCCTTCCATCTCTACCATGACATCATTGAGATTTTGAACTAATCCAATATGTCAGCAAAGAGGCTTGATAAGTAGCAATGGAGAATTGTATAGCACCATGAGCTACTTACCCATCACATGCATATTAGTAGTATACAGTCATTAATGCAAACAATCTATCATGCATAACACATCAACTGAATATAATCAAATGTAAAACAATATCATGAAATGACAATTGAATACTTATCTTTTATTTGTTTCGTGGGTAGACTCCATCTTGATCATTCTCCTTTATCATCTTCTTCATTCATGAAATCATCATTTCTTATCCAAATGATAAGATGAATAAGAGGTTCTTCAAGAATTGAGTTCTTCATATTCCTCATCGCTTGTGGGATCTTCTTTGAATGGTGAGAGCTTGCTCTTCAATTGCTCCCATCTTCTTCTTCTCCTCTTATGAGTTGAGTTGAAAGTAATCACTTTATTCGCATGAATGGATCCTGTTGCCGCCTAATACACACTTTATGACATGGTGAAGTCTCCAACCCTCTTTGTGTGTCCTTGGGGGCAATTTAGAGCTGGGGACAACTGTCACCACAGTTCACAACTCCTCCGTTTAGGCCAAATCCCAACAGAGCCAAGGGGGGTAGTCCCTAAGAAAGACTAAGTTCCAGATTTATTAATTTGATTACAAACTAAAGGGATCTTATTAGTGTGTGAAGCTAAGGTTTACACTATCTAAGGAATGACAAGCAACATGCAAATGCAAAGATTTCCTTTTAATGACAAGTAGACCTTGAGATAAAAGAAGACCAGTGCCTAAAGAATGGAGTCAGAGAATGCAACTTTTAATGGATGCAAATCTAAGTTAATTATCCACAGATTAAGTTGTCTAACAATGAGATGAATAAACAAATAAATGGTACAATTATAAACAATAATGAACCAAGATATTCAAGCAATATACAGATGATCTAAATTTATCAATATAAACAAATGAACAAGATTTACAAGTTATGGACAAAAGATAGCAGAAGAAAAATGCTTTAAATGAAAATTATTAAACCAACAGTAAATGAAAAGTGGAAAGACTTTAAGTTGAATTACTTGAAGCAGTTTAAACAAATGTTAAGCATTCACCACATGAACAATTGCAGAACTGAAAGTAAAGTGTTGGAGTGCAATGCTGAAGTGCTGAAATGGAAAAATGTTGTAGAACCGTTTTTGCAATGTCTCTTGGTTTATTCTAGGTAAATTTTATTAGAGTTGAAATCTTTGATTATGTTTTCGATCCGGTGGTGTGACTACCCCAATCTAGTCTTTCTCAAGTCAAAGAGGGAACGCTGGTGCGCTCAACAAGTGGGAGCAAATCCCACCCCTAGCTCCCAATTCAAACCCCAATGCCCCGGTGCTCACAAGGAGGACGTAAAACGCCTAGAGACCTCCCACGATCTACTACCCCTTGCAGCTTTCCAGGTCACTGTTTTTAATCGACAAGCAAAATAGCTAGATGGATGCCTATTAACTAAGACTCCTCTATCCCCTGTCGTATCTCGCGAGTACACCAAAGGGTGATAACCGAGTAGAGGAGCAGGAAATAGTGGAGTTTTTGTTGGTTAATTTTAAGGATTAATTTTAATCTGGATGATTAGCATGCAAGGTTTATTTTAAAATGTCAACAAGATCAACCAAGCGGTATCCCTTATGGAAGGTGCTGGTACTTGATCTTGGACTTAAAATAAAAATAAAAATGTGGTGATTGTAGAAGGAAAAAGAATGTTGTTTTAATTAACTAAGCCCCCACTTCTCCTGCTTTTCATATCCAACTTGAAGTCCCTAAAGGGAGATGACAAGTGGATAGAGGATACACAGGATAGATGGGTTGTATGATTACCCTTTTTTAGCAGAAAAATAAAACTTAGAAAAGGAAATTACAACTAACTAAAACAAAGCTTAACCGCACAGCAATCTCTGTGACAGAGATGGTGGTCTGTCACAGAGATAGGTGGGTGAACAGAAAATAAAAAAGCTATTCTAACCTCACAGCAATCTTTGTGACAGAGATGGTGGTCTGTCACAAAGATAGTGGGTAAACAGAAATAAAAGAAATACTTAAACTAACCTCACAACAATCTCTGTTACAGAGATGATGGTCTGTAACAGAGATAGGTGGGTAAATAGAAAGAAAACTAGTTTCTACTTCCTACTCTACTTCCTTATCTATTTACATATATTACAAGTACTTTATAAACTTTTGTAGAATACCCCAAGAGAAATTCTCGTTGGGGTTTACAAATATCAGAAAATAAGAGAGAGAGGTGAGGGTTTGAACCCTTTTTGGAACCGGTTGAAGGTTGAGGTATTTATGGGCCTATTTGGGCAGCACCTCCCCTTCACCTATGTAAAACCTGTGACAAACCAGCAAGCTTTACTTGCTGGAAATCACAGAAAACTCAAAGAAATTGTCAGAAAAAATTAGTCCCAAAAAATCACTAATTTACAGCAAAAACATCTGATTGAAAAATGACAGAAATATGATGTTTATAGGGCTGAAATAACATATAAATAGTATAATTTAAAGCTTATACTAATGTATAATGGATGGGGACTCTAAAACAAGGGTTATATTCACTATACAGTGAATAAAACCCAGTTTTATGAAGGAAAACAGAAAAAGGCCGAATTGAATTTCTGGAAAAATGAACACTTAGAGGATCCCTTCTTGGCTTGGAAAACCTATAAATAATCTTAAGAGAGCTGCAAATGTAAGCAAAGAGGTGATTACAAAAATAAATCCTACAAAATAATTTATAGAATCTTATCAATCTACTCATAAATGAAGATAGAAATACTTCTACCTACAAGTCTCTCCACAAAATACTTTGTGGAGAGCTATCTAAGCTAGTACAAATGCAAATAAAAAATACAATACAAGTTACCTCACCACAAGAGTGCATGGGATGTAGAGTGACGGCACAAATTTCCTCCAAATTATTCTTCTATTATGGCCCAACTAGGGCAATATTCAATACAAAAAGATTGGCAAGAGGCTTGGGCCAAATGCTTGAGAATGTTAGAAGAGAGTAGGGAAAGATTCCGGCAGCATAACAATAGCATGAGAGAAGTCGTCAAATGAGGGAGTGAGACCCTCATTATATAGTTGAGGAAGACCCCAACCCCTTGAAGATCAACGACCAAGATTAGATCTCCACCACTAGATCTAGGTATTTGACTTGATCCAAGTCTTGATCCATGTCTCATTCATTTTGCACCCTTAGATCTAGGGTTTCCCACTTAAAAAAAATCATCCAAGGGCTAATAATGGAGCATGACCCCCTCTTTGATTTGGCTTTGACTAAAACGTGGGCCCAAGTGTGGCCGCCCTCCTCCAAAATAGCGCCTCCTCTAGCTTTAGCGTCCTCCTCTAAAAGTAGACGCCCTCCAACAAGCATGCTAGCGCCTCCATTCTAGCGCCCCCTTTATCTTTGGTAGTGCCCTCTATTATATGGTGGCACCCTTCTAAATTAAGTGACGCCCCTCTTTAGCATTGGACGTCCCCTTTATGTTTTCCGCCCTCCATCCAAATGGTAGCGCCCTCCTTATAACTAGTTCCATCTCTATATTTGGCTAGCGCCTCCACTATGTGGGGTTTTCCCTTTTTTATGCATGCACCCCCTTAAAATAACCCTTTTTACCTTAGCGCTCCACATGTGGGGGCTTTTTGGTGCATGCTCTATCTTTGGAGGAGCCTTTTTACACTAGTGCCTTCACCTTTTGCCTTCTAAACATGTGACAGCTCCTTTAGTGAGGGTTTTAACCCACATTTTGACTCCTCTAAGGTTAGCGCCTCCTCTTTTTGCCTTCTACACTTCGCTTTGACCTTAGGGACTTGCTCCAAAATAGAATTTTAACCTTTAGACTTAGGCTAAATACACATTTCACCTTAGATTTAATTTTTCACTTTAATTTTTAAATTTCTCCAATTTTGACTTAGGAAAATTTAAAAATAAACTTGGAAAAATTATATCTTGGCCATGGGGGGTGGAAAAATTTGAAATAAATTTTCCTAGGCTTAGGAACCTGCAAAAAAAATTACCATGGCATTATTTGATTTTTTCTTTCAAAATCAAATAATATGAATTTTTGACTTAGGGAAATTATTTAATTCCCTAGGAAAAATAGACCTTGCTTAGCAAAAAATGGTCTATCTCCTCAACCACTTGTCTGAATGACATGAGACTCGAAGCAGTGGCTTAGGGGGTTTCATATAAATTTACCTTGCATTCATAGCCCCTATTACAAAATTCCAGTGCTTGAGTAATTACATTATTACATCAAAACTCAGTTAATTAACCACCAACGGGTGAAATCAATTAACTAGAAAAAATTAATAAAAATACAACGACATAACAAAACTCCGCAAGACTCTATACAAATGTGTAGCATGGTCACGAATAACATTTTGAAACCTTAGCCACCCCATGGACTTGACTGTTAGAATGCCTGTCACCACTTTGAAGGATTTTGAGTGAAAAACCAAACCAATTAAAATCGTTTACTCAACAAGATTAATTGGAAAGGGAAAAAACACTCGATGAGGAGACTTCCCTAACAACCAATTCCATGGTGTGGCATCCATATCATATGACCCACACTAGCACATAAGATTACATTAATTTTCCCACGCAGGGAAGCGGACATTTCATTTTACAAAGGGGCAATTGCCCTGCAGAAGTGAAAAATCCTCAGATTTTTCCAAGGTACCATTTGTACAATTATGTATATCTTCATGTAGATGGAGTTGCCACCTAGTCGAAATAGGTGGCCAACATCTAGCTCCAACTTGGGGACGTGTGTACGATCATCGGAGAGCATACGAGAACTCCAGACTCTGCAACCACAAATTCTCACCAATAACCAACATAAGTCTTCATGTAGAAACCAATAAATAATCAACAATGAATAAATGAAATGACTACACAATGATCATACATATATGCATAAATGATTTCAAAGAATGAAATAATATAAAGTTGTTAAAAAAAATGCAAGGAAAAGAGTTAGAGATACATTACAGAGAGTGTCCCTTAGGACACTAAGTATTTATCTTTTTGAAGAAAAACCTGATTTGTGGTTCGTTTGACCCTTTCTTGTTTCTTGTGACTTTGATAGTGCCTCACATCTTTGAAGATTTTCCAAAAGTCCACACTATCAAAAAGCTACTCATGCCGTATTTTATTAACTTCCTTTATTTTGATTTTGTCCTTTACATTTTCCAGGAAGCTAACAAAAATAACATGATCCTTTCCACTATATACACTGTCCACATTCTGAAAAAACACTGATTCATTCTGGCATGCCTTGATTCTCTTTTCTTCTAAAACATTCTGAAAATGCTATGACACTTTACTAACTTGAGGAGAACTTACTAAAGCCTTGGGTGGCTTATCCTTTTGGGCTGGAACCTTTACATTCTCTGCTACAGGAACTGATACCTTTACATTACTGATCCAACCCCCTAAATCCATACTCAAATTATTACTTGAAAATACATTTTGTTTAGGGGTAAGTTCATGTTCACATGTTTCTTCTACTTTGTCCATATTTCCAGTCATGCAAACCATGTCCTTACTATCTTCTACTGCATCCAATAAATCCTCATTATTGTCAAACACACATTCATGACCAACCATATTAACATGTTCCATTCTTTCTCTAGATGCTAACTTTTCCTTTATAATCTGAAAGAAAATGGGACAAGTCCCTTCCTCATGTGAATCGTCACAAGCCCTACAATAAGGGATTACTGGATCATCAAACCAATTGTTTGCTTCCATAGGCTTTGGAGGTCTTTCTTGTTCCTGATAAGGGGGTCCTTTAGGGAGACCCTTTTGCCATCTATCATTTGGCTTATGATTATTACCTTTATCTTTTTCCATGGCAACTATCTTATTATGCATAACTGATAATTGATTAATATAAACTTCTTCCATTTGCTTAATTAATCGGGTGAGCTCTTTGATAGAGTCACCTTGGGGTTCCTGGTTTTCAACTTTCTTAACTTTATCTGACTCTGGAGGACTACCCTTTGAAAACCCAAGAACATTTGATTTCACCAAAGCTTGCATATTATTATCTATTTTAATAGATTTGTCTTGTGCCTCCCTAACATTTGTAGGATCTTTCTCCCTTAGCTGGTATCTCATTTCCCCTTCAAAAGCTTGAATGTAGAAAATTAAGATGGCCTTTTTAGGAAGCTTAATATCTTGAGGGAGACTCTTAACCAATTCATTAAATCTTCTGTTAAATCCTTCCACTGTTTCATTATCTTCCTTATGGCTAGAGTGCAAGGTAGTTAACAAGGAATGGTGATCCCTCTTATCTCCCCATTTATCATTAAAGGCTTCAATGATTCCCTTAAGGTCTTTAAATGTGTTATCATCATGTTCCATAAACCAATCAATGGCCTCTTCCTCTAAGGACTAAACAAAGAGTTTCATCTTCACATCCTCATGGTTGTGTCCCATACACCATCTTGCAATACATAAATTGAAATTCCTGATGTGGGCTTTAGCACTTGTAACATTGTCTCCTCGAAAAGAAGGCAACTTATCTATAACTTTTTCTGGAACTTCATGAGGGTAACCAACAATTTTAGAGAAATCACATGGTCTATAATAATAATTCATTGTTCAGGTTGGTTTACTTAGATAAACCACAAATGCATATTAGAAATTGGCTTCTTCTCCAAGACTTGTAAAGATTCTACAGGGAGCTAGTTTGTTTAACCTCCTCTAAAATCCTTTTCAGAATCTAAGAGGGAGCTAAGCAAACAAAAGAGCTCCAGGTAGAGTACCTTACTATATATTTTGAAGTGGAGTCGCCACTTGGAGAACAAGTAAACTTCCAATATGGGTAAAAAAAAAAAAATTAAGGTTATTTCAAAAAATTTATTAACACTTTAAAACGAATTAAATTGAAAAATTAAAGAACTAGATCTAAAATTATTTAATTAATGTCAAGACCAAGGACAAAAGACTTGTCCCCGGCAACGACGCCTTAGATGTTGCCGCCTAATACACACTTTATGACACGGGGAAGTCTCCAACCCACTTTTGTGTCCTTGGGGGCAAGTTAGAGCTGGGGACCACTGTCACCACAGTCCACAACTCCTTCGTTTAGGCCAAATCCCAACAGAGCCAAGGGGGGTAGTCCCTACAAAAGACTAAGTTCCAGATTTATTAATTTGATTACAAATTAAAGGGATCTTATTAGTGTGTGAAGCTAAGGTTTACACTATCTAAGGAATGACAAGAAGCATGCAAATGCAAAGATTTCCTTTTAATGACAAGTAGACCTTGAGATAAAAGAAGACCAGTGCCTAAAGAATGGAGTCAGAGAATGCAACTTTCAATGGATGCAAATCTAAGTTAATTATCCACAGATTAAGTTGTCTAACAATGAGATGAATAAACAAATAAATGGTACAATTATAAACAATAATGAACCAAGATATTCAAGCAATATCCAGATGATCTAAATTTATCAATATAAACAAATGAACGAGATTTACAAGTTATGGACAAAAGATAGCAGAAGAAAAATGCTTTAAATGAAAATTATTAAACCAACAGTAAATGAAAAGTGGAAAGACTTTAAGTTGAATTACTTGAAGAAGTTTAAAAAAATGTTAAGCATTCACCACATGAACAATTGCAGAATTGAAAGTAAATGAAACTGAAAGTAAAGTGTTGGAGTGCAATGCTAGAGTGTTCAAATGAAAAAATGTTCTAGAACCGGTTTTGCAATGTCTCTTGGTTTATTTTAGGTAAATTTTATTAGAGTTAAAATATTTGATTATGTTTTCGATCCGGTGGTGTGACTACCCCAATCTAGTATTCCTCAAGTCAACGAGGGAATGTTGGTGCGCTCAACAAGTGGGAGAAAAGCCCACCCCTAGCTCCCAGGTCAAACCCCAATGCCCCGGTGCTCACAAGGAGGACGTAAAACGCCTCGAGACCCCCCACGGTCTACTACCCCTTGCAGCTTTCCAGGTCATTGTTTTTAATCGACAAGCAAAACAGCTAGATGGATGCTTATTAACTAAGACTCCTCTATCCCCTGTCGTATCTCGCGAGTACCCCGAAGGGTGATAACCGAGTAGAGGATCAGGAAATAGTGAAGTTTTTGTTGGTTAATTTTAAGGATTAATTTTAATCTGAGTGATTAGCATGCAAGGTTTATTTTAAACTGTCGACAAGATCAACCAAGCGGTATCCCTTATGGGAGGTGCTGGTACTTGATCTTGGACTTAAAAATAAAATAAAATTGTGGTGATTGTAGCAGGAAAAATAATGTTATTTTAATTAACTAAGCCCCCACTTCTCCTGCTTTTCATATCCAACTTGAAGTCCCTAAAGGGAGATGACAAGTGGATATAGGATACACAAGATAGATGGGTTGTATGATTACCCTCTTTTAGCAGAAAAATAAAACTTGGAAAAGGAAAGTACAACTAACTAAAACAAAGCTTAACCGCATAGCAATCTCTGTGACAGAGATGGTGGTCTGTCACAGAGATAGGTGGGTGAAAAGAAAATAAAAAAGCTATTCTAACCTCACAGCAATCTTTGTGACAGAGATGGTGGTCTGTCACAAAGATAGTGGGTAAACAGAAATAAAAGAAATACTTAAACTAACCTCACAACAATCCCTGTTACAGAGATGATGGTCTGTAACAGAGATAGGTGGGTAAATAGAAAGAAAACTAGTTTCTACTTCCTACTCTACTTCCTAATCTATTTACATATATATTACAAGTGCTTTATAAACTTTTACAGAATACCCCAAGAGAAATTCTCGTTGGGGTTTACAAATATCAGAAAATAAGAGAGAGAGGTGAGGGTTTGAACCCTTTTTGGAACCGGTTGAAGGTTGAGGTATTTCTGGGCCTATTTGGGCAGCACCTCCCCTTCACCTATGTAAAAACTGTCACAAACCAGCAAGCTTTACTTGCTGGAAATCACAGAAAACTCAAAGAAATTGTCAGAAAAAATTAGTCCCAAAAAATCACTAATTTACAGCAAAAAAATATGATTGAAAAATGACAGAAATATGATGTTTAGAGGGCTGAAATAACATATAAACAGCAGAATTTAAAGCTTATACTAATTTATAATGGATGGGGGCTCTAAAACAAGGGTTATATTCACTATACAGTGAATAAAACCCAGTTTTATGAAGGAAAACAGAAAAAAGGCCAAATTGAATTTCTGGAGAAATGAACACTTGGAGGAGCCCTTCTTGGCTTGGAAAACCTATAAATAAACTTGAGAGAGCTGCAAATGTAAGCAAAGAGGTGAGTACAAAAATAAATCCTACAAAATACTTTGTAGAATCTTATCAATCTACTCATAAATGAAGATAGAAATACTTCTACCTAGAAGTCTCTCCACAAAATACTTTGTGGAGAGCTATCTAAGCTAGTACAAATGTGAATAAAAAATACAATACAAGTTACCTCAGAACAAGAGTGCATGAGATGTAGAGTGACGGCACAAATTTCCTCCAAAGTATTCTTCTATTATGGCCCAGCTAGGGAAAGATTCAATACAAAAAGATTGGCAAGAGGCTTGGGCCAAATGCTTGAGAATGTGAGAAGAGAGTAGGGAAAGATTCCGGCAGCATAACAATAGCATGAGAGAAGTCATCAAATGAGGGAGTGAGACCCTCATTATATAGTTGAGGAAGACCCCAACCCCTTGAAGATCAACGACCAAGATTAGATCTAAATGTAGATTAGATCTCTACCACTAGATCTAGGTATTTGACTTGATCCAAGTCTTGATCAATGTCTCATTCATTTTGCACCCTTAGTTCTAGGGTTTCCCACTTAAAAAAAATCATCCAAGGGCTAATAATGGAGCATGACCCCCTCTTTGATTTGGCTTTGACTAAAATGTGGGCCCAAGTGTGGCCGCCCTCCTCCAAAATAGGGCCTCCTCTAGCTTTAGCGTCCTCCTCCAAAAGTAGACGCCGTCCAACAAGCATGCTAGTGCCTCCATTCTAGCGCCCCCTTTATCTTTGGTAGTGCCCTCTATTATATGGTGTGACCCTTCTAAATTAAGTGACGCCCCTCTTTAACATTGGACGTCCCCTTTATGTTTTCCGCCCTCCATCCAAATGGTAGCACCCTCCTTATAACTAGTGCCATCTCTATATTTGGCTAGCGCCTCCACTATGTGGGGTTTTCCCTTTTTTATGCATGCGCCCCCTTAAAATAGACCTTTTTACCTTAGCGCTCCACATGTGGGGGATTTTTGGTGCATGCTCTATGTTTGGAGGAGCCTTTTTACACTAGCGCCTTCACCTTTTGCCTTCTAAACATGTGATGCCTCCTTTAGTGAGGGTTTTAACCCACGTTTTGGCTCCTCTAAGGTTAGCGCCTCCTCTTTTTGCCTTCTACACTTGGCTTTGACCTTAGGCACTTGCTCCAAAATAGAATTTTAACCTTTAGAATTAGGCTAAATACACATGTCACCTTAGATTTAATTTTTCACTTTATTTTTTAAATTTTTCCAATTTTGACTTAGGAAAATTTAAAAATAAACTTGGAAAAATTATATCTTGGCCATGGGGGGGGTGGAAAAATTTGAAATAAATTTTCCTAGGCTTAGGAACCCGAAAACAAAATTACCATCGAATTATTTGATTTTTTCCTTCAAAATCAAATAATATGAATTTTTGACTTAGGGAAATTAATTAATTTCCCTAGGAAAAATAGACCTTGCTTAGCAAAAAATGGTCTATCTCCTCAACCACTTGTCTGAATGACATGAGACTCGAAGCAGTGGCTTAGGGGGTTTCATAGAAATTTACCTTGCATTCATAGCCCCTATTACAAAATTCCAGTGCTTGAGTAATTACATTATTACATCAAAACTGAGTTAATTAACCACCAAGGGGTGAAATTAATTATCTAGAAAAAATTAATAAAAATACAACAACATAACGAAACTCCGCAAGACTCTATACAAATGTGTAGCATGGTCACGAATAACATTTTGAAACCTTATCCACCCCATGGACTTGACTGTTAGAACGCTCGTCACCACTTTGGAGGATTTTGAGTGAAAAACCAAACCAATTAAAATCGTTTACTCAACAAGATTAATTGGAAAGGGAAAAAACACTCGATGAGGAGACTTCCGTAACAACTAGTTCCATGGTGTGGCATCTATATCATATGACCCACACTAGCACATATGATTACATTAATTTTCCCACGTAGGGGAGCAGACATTTCGTTTTACAAAGGGGCAATTGCCCTGTAGAAGCAAAAAATCCTCAGATTTTTCCAAGGTACCATTTGTACAATTATGTACATCTTCATGTAGATGGAGTTGCCACCTAGTCGAAATAGGTGGCCAACATCTGAATCCAACTTGGGGACGTGTGTTCGATCATCGGAGAGCATACGAGAACTCCAGACTCTGCAACCACAAATTCTCACCAATAACCAACATAAGTCTTCATGTAGAAACCAATAAATAATCAACAATGAATAAATGAAATGACTACACAATGATCATACATATATGCATAAATGATTTCAAAGAATGAAATAATATAAAGTTGTTAAAAAAAATACAAGGAAAAGGGTTAGAGATACATTACAGAGAGTGTCCCTTAAGACACTAAGTATTTATCTTTTTGAAGAAAAACCTGATTTGTGGCTCGTTTGACCCTTTCTTGTTTCTTGTGACTTTTATAGTGCCTCACATCTTTGAAGATTTTCCAAAAGTCCACACTATCAAAAAGCTGCTCATGCCATATTTTATTAACTTCCTTTATTTTGATTCTGTCCTTTATATTTTCCGGGAAGCTAACAAAAATAACATGATCCTTTCCACTATATACACTGTCCACATTCTGAAAAAACACTGATTCATTCTAGCATGCCTCGATTGTATTTTCTTCTAAAACATTCTAAAAATGGTATGACACTTTACTGACTTGAGGAGAACTTACTAAAGCCTTGGGTGGCTTATCCTTTTTGGCTGGAACCTTTACATTCTCTGCTACAGGAACTGATACCTTTACATTACTGATCCAACCCCCTAAATCCATACTCAAATTCTTACTTAAAAATACATTTTGTTTAGGGGTAAGTTCATTGTCACATGTTTCTTCTACTTTGTCCATATTTCCAGTCATGCAAACCATGTCCTTACTATCTTCTACTGAATCCAATAAATCCTCATTATTGTCAAACACACATTCATGACCAACCATATTAACCTGTTCCATTCTTTCTCTAGCTGCTAACTTTTCCTTTATAATCTGAAAGAAAATGGGACAAGTCCCTTCCTCATGTGAATCGTCACAAGCCCTACAATAAGGGATTACTGGATCATCAAACCAATTGTTTGCTTCCATAGGCTCTGGAGGTCTTTCTTGTTCCTGATAAGGGGGTCCTTTAGGCATTAGAGAAAATTTCAACTCAAAATGAGCCTCCTAAAATGAATTAATAAAATAATAGTTAAAATAATAAAATAATATTTATTAATTTTGGAGGAAGAAAAGAAAAAAACTACTTTTTTATTTGTATTTTTGACATATCTCCCCATGTTTTTACTCAAATTTCGATTGGGAGAGCTCGTTAAATTCCGCATCCAACGAGCTCTCCGATCGAAATTTGAGTAAAAACACAGGGAGATATGTCAAAAATACAAACAAAAAAATTACTTTTTTTATGATACCTATCCCTAAATTTATATTAAAAAAGTGTTTAAGACCTATACGGTATTTCAAATTTAAAGCAATTTCATTGGCTAATACATGATGACATGGAATTTGACTAAAATTTAAAATGCCCATTTTGAGTTGAAATTTCCTCTAATGGAGACCCTTTTGCCATCTATCATTTGGCTTATGATTATTACCTTTATCTTTTTCCATGGCAACTATCTTATTATGCATAACTGATAATTGATTAATATAAACTTCTTCCATTTGCTTAATCAATCGGGTGAGCTCTTTGATAGAGTCACCTTGGGGTTCCTGGTTTTCAACTTTCTTAACTTTATCTGACTCTAGAGGACTACCCTTTGAAAACCCAAGAACATTTGATTTCCCTGAAGCTTGCATATTCTTATCTATTTTAATAGCTTTGTCTTGTGCCTCCCTAACATTTGTAGGCTCTTTATCCCTTAGCTGGTATCTCATTTCCCCTTCAAAAGCTTGAATGTAGAAAATTAAGATGGCCTTTTCAGGAGGCTTAATATCTTGAGGGAGACTCTTAACCAATTCATTAAATCTTCTGTTAAATCCTTCCACTGTTTCGTTATCTTCCTTATGGCTAGAGTGGAAGGCAGTTAACAAGGAATGGTGATTCCTCTTATCTCCCCATTTATCATTAAAGGCTTCAATGATTCCCTTAAGGTCTTTAAATGTGTTATCATCATGTTCCATAAACCAATCAATGGCCTCTTCCTCTAAGGACAAAACAAAGAGTTTCATCTTCACATCCCGATGGTTGTGTGCCATACACCATCTTGCAATACATAAATTGAAATTCCTGATGTGGGATTTAGCACTTGTAACATTGTCTCCTTGAAAAGAAGGAAACTTACCTATAGCTTTTTCTGGAACTTAATGAGGGTAACCAACAATTTTAGAGAAATCACATGGTCTATAATAATTATTCATTGTTCAGGTTGGTTTACTTAGATAAACCACAAAGGCATATAAGAAATTGGCTTCTTCTCCAAAACCTGTAAAGATTCTATAGGGAGCCAGTTTGTTTAACCTCCTCTAAAAGCCTTTTCAGGATCTAAGAGGGAGCTAAGCAAACAAAAGGGCTCCAGGTAGAATACCTTACTATATATTTTGAAGTGGAGTCGCCACTTGGAGAACAAGTAAACTTCCAATATGGGTAAAAGAAGAAAAAAAATTTAAGGTTATTTCAAAAATTTTATTAACACTTTAAAACGAATTAAATTGAAAAATCAAAGAATTAGATCTAAAATTATTTAATTAATGTCAAGACCAAGGACAAAAGACTTGTCCCCGGCAACGGCGCCTTAGATGTTTCCGCCTAATACACACTTTATGACACGGGGAAGTCTCCAACGCGCTTTGTGTGTCCTTGGGGGCAAGTTAGAGCTGGGGACCATTGTCACCACAGTCCACAACTCCTCCGTTTAGGCCAAATCCCAACAGAGCCAAGGGGGGTAGTCCCTGCGGAAGACTAAGTTCCAGATTTATTAATTTGATTACAAATTAAAGGGATCTTATTAGCGTATGAAGCTAAGGTTTACACTATCTAAGGAATGACAAGCAGCATGCAAATGCAAAGATTTCCTTTTAATGACAAGCAGACCTTGAGATAAAATAAGACCAGTGCCTAAAGAATGGAGTCAGAAAATGCAACTTTCAATGGATGCAAATCTAAGTTAATTATCCACAGATTAAGTTGTCTAACAATGAGATGAATAAACAAATAAATGGTACAATTATAAACAATAATGAACTAAGATATTCAAGCAATATACAGATGATCTAAATTTATCAATATAAACAAATGAACAAGATTTACAAGTTATGGACAAAAGATAGCAGAAGAAAAATGCTTTAAATGAAAATTATTAAACCAACAGTAAATGAAAAGTGGAAAGACTTTAAGTTGAATTACTTGAAGCAGTTTAAACAAATGTTAAGCTTTCACCACATGAACAATTGCAGAACTGAAAGTAAATGAAACTGAAAGTAAAGTGTTGGAGTGCAATGATGGAGTGCTGAAATGGAAAAATGTTGTAGAACCGGTTTTGCTATGTCTCTTGGTTTATTTTAGGTAAATTTTATTAGAGTTGAAATCTTTGATTATGTTTTCGATCCGGTGGTGTGACTACCCCAATCTAGTATTCCTCAAGTCAAAGAGAGAATACTGGTGCACTCAACAAGTGGGAGCAAAGCCCACCCCTAGCTCCCAGTTCAAACCCCAATGCCCCAGTGCTCACAAGGAGGACATAAAACGCCTAGAGACCCCCCACGGTCTACTACCCCTTGCAGCTTTCCAGGTCACTATTTTTAATCGACAAGCAAAACAACTAGATGGATGCCTATTAACTAAGACTCCTCTATCCCCTGTCGTATCTCGCGAGTACCCCCAAGGGTGATAACCGAGTAGAGGAGCAGGAAATAGTGAAGTTTTTGTTGGTTAATTTTAAGGATTAATTTTAATCTGGGTGATTAGCATGCAAGGTTTATTTTAAACTGTCAACAAGATCAACCAAGCGGTATCCCTTATGGGAGGTGTTGGTAGTTGATCTTGGACTTAAAAATAAAATAAAAATGTGGTGATTGTAGCAGGAAAAAGAATGTTGTTTTAATTAACTAAGCCCCCACTTCTCCTTCTTTTCATATCCAACTTGAAGTCCCTAAAGGGAGATGACAAGTGGATAGAGGATACACAGGATAGATGGGTTGTATGATTACCCTTTTTTAGCAGAAAAATAAAAATTGGAAAAGGAAAGTACAACTAACTAAAACAAATCTTAACCGCACAACAATCTCTGTGACAGAGACGGTGGTCTGTCACAGAGATAGGTGGGTGAACAGAAAATAAAAAAGCTATTCTAACCTCACAGCAATCTTTGTGACAGAGATGGTGGTCTGTCACAAAGATAGTGGGTAAATAGAAATAAAAAAAATACTTAAACTAACCTCACAACAATCTCTGTTACAGAGATGATGGTCTGTAACAAAGATAGGTGGGTAAATAGAAACAAAACTAGTTTCTACTTCCTACTCTACTTCCTAATCTATTTACATATATATTACAAGTGCTTTATAAACTTTTACAGAATACCCCAAGAGAAATTCTCGTTGGGGTTTACAAATATCAGAAAATAAGAGAGAGAGGTGAGGGTTTGAACCCTTTTTGGAACCGGTTGAAGGTTGAGGTATTTCTGGGCCTATTTGGGCAGTACCTCCCCTTCACCTATGTAAAACCTGTCACAAACCAGCAATATTTATTTGCTAGAAATCACAGAAAACTCAAAGAAATTGTCAGAAAAAATTAGTCCCAAAAAATCACTAATTTACAGCAAAAAAATCTGATTGAAAAATGACAGAAATATGATGTTTAGAGGGCTGAAATAAAATATAAACAGCAGAATTTAAAGGTTATACTAATGTATAATGGATGGGGGCTCTAAAACAAGGGTTATATTCACTATACAGTGAATAAAACCCATTTTTATGAAGGAAAACAGAAAAATGCCGAATTGAATTTCTGGAAAAATGAACACTTGGAGGAGCCCTTCTTGGCTTGGAAAACCTGTAAATAAACTTGAGAGAGCTGCAAATGTAAGAAAAGAGGTGAGTACAAAAATAAATCCTACAAAATACTTTGTAGAATCTTATTAATCTACTCACAAATGAAGATAGAAATACTTCTACCTACAAGTCTCTCCACAAAATACTTTGTGGAGAGCTATCTAAGCTAGTACAAATGCGAATAAAAAATACAATACAAGTTACCTCACCACAAGAGTGCATGAGATGTAGAGTGACGGCACAAATTTCCTCCAAAGTATTCTTCTATTATGGCCCAACTAGGGCAAGATTCAATACAAAAAGATTGGCAAGAGGCTTGGGCCAAATGCTTGAGAATGTGAGAAGAGAGTAGGGAAAGATTCCGACAGCATAACAATAGCATGAGAGAAGTCGTCAAATGAGGGAGTGAGACCCTCATTATAGAGTTGAGTAAGACCCCAACCCCTTGAAGATCAACGGCCAAGATTATATCTAAATCTACATTAGATCTCCACCACTAGATCTAGGTATTTGACTTAATCCAAGTCTTGATCCATGTCTCATTCATTTTGCACCCTTATATCTAGGGTTTCCCACTTTAAAAAAATCATCCAAGGGCTAATAATGGAGCATGACCCCCTCTTTGATTTGGCTTTGACTAAAACGTGGGCCCAAGTGTGGTCGCCCTCTTCCAAAATAGCGCCTCCTCTAGCTTTAGCGTCCTCCTCTAAAATAGACGCCCTCCAACAGGCATGCTAGCGCCTCCATTCTAGCGCCCCCTTTATCTTTTGTAGCGCCCTCTATTATATGCTGGTGCCCTTCTAAATTAAGTGACGCCCCTCTTTAACATTGGACGTCCCCTTTATGTTTGCCGCCCTCCATCCAAATGGTAGCGGCCTCCTTATAACTAGTGCCATCTCTATATTTGGCTAGCGCCTCCACTATGTGGGGTTTTCCCTTTTTTATGCATGCGCCCCCTTAAAATAGCCCTTTTTACCTTAGCGCTCCACATGCGGGGGATTTTTGGTGCATGCTCTATATTTGGAGGAGCCTTTTTACACTAGCGCCTTCACCTTTTGCCTTCTAAACATGTGACGCCTCCTTTAGTGAGGGTTTTAACCCACGTTTTGGCTCCTCTAAGGTTAGCGCATCCTCTTTTTGCCTTCTACACTTGGATTTGACCTTAGGAACTTGCTCTAATATAGACTTTTAACCTTTAGACTTAGGCTAAATACACATTTCACCTTAGATTTAATTTTTCACTTTAATTTTTAAATTTTTCCAATTTTGACTTAGGAAAATTTAAAACTAAACTTGGAAAAATTATATCTTGGCCATGGGGGGGTGGAAAAATTTGAAATAAATTTTTCTAGGCTTAGGAACCCCCCAAAAAAATTACCATGGCATTATTTGATTTTTTCCTTCAAAATCAAATAATTTGAATTTTGACTTGGGGAAATTAATTAATTCCCTAGGAAAAATAGACCTTGCTTAGCCAAAAATGGTCTATCTCCTCAACCACTTGTCTGAATGACATGAGACTCGAAGCAGTGGCTTAGGGGGTTTCATAGTAATTTACCTTGCATTCATAGCCCCTATTACAAAATGGCAGTGCTTGAGTAATTACATTATTACATCAAAACTGAGTTAATTAACCACCAAGGGGTGAAATTAATTAACTAGAAAAAATTAATAAAAATACAACAACATAACGAAACTCCGCAATAATCTATACAAATGTGTAGCATGGTCACGAATAACATTTTGAAACCTTAGCCACCCCATGGACTTGACTGTTAGAACGCCCGTCACCGCTTTGGAGGATTTTGAGTGAAAAACCAAACCAATTAAAATCGTTTACTCAACAAGATTAATGGGAAAGGGAAAAAACACTCGATGAGGAGACTTCCCTAACAACCAGTTCCATGGTGTGGCATCCATATCATATGACCCACAATAGCACATAAGATTATGTTAATTTTTCCACGCAGGGGAGTAGACATTTCGTTTTACAAAAGGGCAATTGCCTTGCAGAAGCGAAAAATCCTCAGATTTTTCCAAGGTACCATTTGTACAATTATGTAAATCTTCATGTACATGGAGTTGCCACCTAGTCGAAATAGGTGGGAAACAGATCCCATGATCCTGGGAGGCCATTCAAGGTGGCTATCACCACTTCTGCATTCTTCACTTCTTCTTTGACTTCTTCAATTTGTTTCTTAGGGTCATCTTCCAATGTATGTTCTTTCCTTCAAATAGCTTGGTCAGGGAATCAACCATCTCTTTCGATGTCTTTAGGGAAGACACTTGTGGTACAAGTTGATCGATGACTGAATCAACAATGATCTTCTTGGCCTTGACCAAGTTCTTCTAGTGTAAGGCTTTGAGCCTCATCTCCCTCTAGAAGTGGAACCTATATACTCATGTAGGTGTCCAATTCATTTTCTTCATAGAGATCAAATACTTCCATTCTTGGAAGTTTTCAACTTCACCAAGATTATAATCAATCTGATGTGATAGATCACTTTGAAATGAGAACCTCAAATGCAAATAGCAAAATATTAGATCTTACCGATTTGAGGTGTCTGTCCTGCTTCCAAAGCTGGTTGATCTAGGGTTTGTTAGAGAAATCCTAATTTTAAAAAATTGGAATCTTTCAGATATGATTGGATATAAATATAAATCTTTGCAAATGGATCTGTCCAATGTACTCCGTTTCTGAAAACAGTGGAGGGAAGCTCCCGGAACAAGAAGCCCTAGTTTTCCAATTTCTTCTGCAGAAATTCCTGTCACGGTTTCTATGATATATCCAAAATTACTACTCCTCTATGTCTGAAATTTCTTAATAAGGTAACCTCACATGTCCCTGATCCAACAACATAGGCTTCATCAGAATTGGTTTGACCAATTGATATTTATGATCCTTTTCCCAAGGTGACCTGTTATAAGACTGTTCAGAACAACGATGTTGTACGGCTTGCCACATGTCAGTGTTTCATTTTCTAGTTATGAAATTTGGACCATAGAAAGTATAGTCTATTTTATTTCTAGAACATCTTCAGGAATTCCATTTGGACCTCTATAGCCCAAGATATAGAAATTTTCCCTAGGTTTCCTGTTTAGGGATGAATTCTGCAAGAGGTTGGAACCCTAACTTGGAGGGATCATATCTCCCAGAATATAGCGAATATGAGGTTGAAGTTTGAACACAGTGTACATCAGGATTTTATTTTCAACCTTTGTAATTTTTAGCTCCTGATCCTTTTCCAATATCGGAATATAGTGAAAGTACCAAAGCTTAGCAGTTTTAGTATTTAGGGTTTTTTCTAGCTCGGGGTCAAACTAGGGTTTGACTTTCCTGGAGTTTCACCCAACCAAAAATATTGATCCAGGTCTCTAAACTTAGATTTTGATGAGGAGATCAATCCTATGCTGGGATCACTAAAAAATTCCTCTTCTACAAGAAGCCCTAATTTCCCGCACCGAAAACTGAAAATGCTAGGAATCGAATTCCGCTTCGATAGAAAGATGCGCCCTCCAATGGAGAGTCAGCCTAGCCTTCTTTTGCTGATCGATTATGGAGAGAGAAACAAAAATTAAGAAGCCCTAGATTCTGTAGCTACACAATGTCTTCTTTTAGGGTGGCTCTGATACCATGTTGAATTTTTCATATGCTAAGCTAGATCATTAGTATTTCATTTTGATTTCATAACAAAAGCATATAAACAGGATCACTGAAAGATAGATAAGCACAACCATACAAAAGAGAACACAAAGATTTATCCTAGGAAAAGCCTAGAGGAAAAAAACCTAGCAAAAGCTTCCTCAATATAGATGCCCCAAAAGATAAAAGATAAAACCAACAAGGAGATCAAAGCCTGATCCTCCTCCTTCTCTAGTTACTTCTCTCTCCTCCACTAATGTGCTACGCAAGTGAGAGTGTGTGCTCCAAATGAGGAGCGCTACACCTCTATTTATATTCATACATTCACTTAAGTTAACTCATCTGACATGTAGGATCGAGTTAAATCATGTAGGCTCTAGTTACACATGTAGGCTCAAGTAACCACACTGGGGTGCTAAAGACCCACCTTTACAATTAGAGGGGACTACCTCATGACTATTATTAGTTCTTCCGATTAGGAGCATCGAGGTACAAATTAATACAAGTGGTTCGACCAATAGGACCATCGGGGACCACAAAAAGATACATATAGAATATTCTTCAAAGTTACAATATTTCAATACCCTTAGTATTTTCCAATCAGATTTGAGGCAGCAGATTGTTAGTCATGCTGCTGGAGATGAATTGTATGAGCAGGTAGAAGACAAATTGCAATAGCAAAGTCTTGAGAATAAGTATGAGGGATATAACTTGGAAGAAGATGTACTTCTCACTTATAAAGGTAGAATTTATATTTCGAATGTAGCAGGTTTGAGGAGAGTTGTTATGGATGAAATCCATTAGGCTCTGTATTCTGGTCACCCAGGATATCAGAAGACAATTACTACAGCTAGAAAGTAGTACTTTTGGCCAAGAATGAAAAGGGATATGGATGAATACGTTTCAAGGTGCATGAAATGTCAACAGGTAAAGGTTGAGCATCAACATCCAGCAGGTTTGTTGTAGCCTTTGCCAGTTCTGGAATGGAAATGGGAAGTTATTTCCATGGATTTTATTACAGGATTTCCGATGACTTGGAGACAACATGATTCCATCCTGGTTGTGGTAGAAAATTTGACTAAACCAACACATTTTATACCGGTTAAGTCTACACATAAGACTGATGATATCAAGCAAATATCTTCATGAAGGATATTTTCAAATTGCATGGACTACCTAAGGCAATAGTCTCTGATAGAGATGTCAAGTTCACTTCCAACTTTTGGAAGGGGTTGTTTGCAGATTTGGGTAGAAAGCTAAACTTCAGCACTACATACCATCCTCAAACAGATGGGCAGACCGAGAGAGTTAATCAGGTGCTTGAGGACATGCTTCGCATGTACGTGATGGACAAACCAACCAAGTGGGAAGATTACTTACACTTGGTAGAATTTGCTTATAGCAATGGACAACAAGCATCCTTGGGGATGAGTCTGTATGAAGCTTTGTATGGAAGAAGGTGTAGGACACTTGTGACTTCGGATAATCTAGTGAACAGGGTTGTGCTTGGACTAGAATTGCTCAAGGAAATGGAGGAAGAGGTTGTAAAAATCAGGCAGAATCTGAAAGCAGCACAGGAGAGAAAGAAAAGCTATGCAGATAAGCATAGGGTGAACAGGGAGTTCAGAGTTGGGGATCATGTTTATCTCAGAGTGAAGGCAAAGAAGAGTTCCTTGAAGCTTGGAAGTTGTGCCAAGCTGTCACCAAGATATTGTGGGCCGTTTGAAGTGCTTGAAAGAATAGGGCCTATTTCATATAGACTTGCATTGCCTGCTAGCACTAGGGCAAATAATGTTTTTCATGTTTCTTTGCTTAAGAAATATGTACATGATCCTAACCATGTGATAAATTGGGATGTGATTCAAGTGGAACCCCAGGGAGAGTTTCAAATTGAGCCAATGCGCATCCTCGACAGGAAGGTCACAATGCTCCGGAACCGAGCCATAAGGCAGGTAAAGGTGCAATGGGAGCACTACGGACCTGAAGAGGCTACGTGGAAGCTAGAGGATGCCATGCGATTGGCACATCCATTTTTGTTCAATTCTACGGATCACTGAGGCAATACCAGTGTAGCATTTTGTTCAAATTTTATAAAGCACTGAGAACAGTGCTATTGAAGGGGGAGGGGAATGTAACACCCCGATTTTGACCCTGTTGCATTAAATGTACATGATGTATATATTGTAGTGAATCATGGTGTGGAGTTAAAGGAAAAATCCCCACCATCGATTTGGTTGTGTTACGTTCGGCGATTGGAATCGTTGCCGATGGTATATCGTGATATACGGCACATATTAGTTTTGGCATCATGTAAATATGCATCTTTAATTAAATGAACCCAACCAGCTATGCTCACTGCAACCATAATGAAAAGGGCATGATTTTCCTAAGGATAAGGGGGGGATTATCAAACTTTAAACCCATGGGGAAAAGCCATGTGTCAGCTGTTAAACCCTGTTTGATTTGCCATCTTTCCTTGTCTTATCCAACTACCATTTTAATGCTCTGTAGAGTAGTTGAGGCAGTTATGGCTGGGGAGTGGAGTGTGGTAGGACTGTCAGTCCTTGCCCACACGCACACTCTACCAACAAGTTGACCCTCACATTTTGGAAAACCACCACCGCCATCACTCCATGGGGACTCCCCATTCACTCCACTCTCGCGACTACACCATTCTATCAATCGTCTGTTTATCCTCATGCAGGGACGGTAGTCTGTTCAATTCTCGGGTACAGGCTTCTTTCGTGTTTGGTCTCATGCAGCGAGTTGGGAGTCGTGTTCCTCACCCACGATTTTCCCTTGTGAATAATCCATTCACATTCTATGCATGGATGTTTTTCCATATGGATTTTGTGGATTGTGTGGGTGTATGCTTTCCTTACAGACTGGTATGGTCGTGTAATTTCTTCCCGTCACTTCAATGTTGAGATCGGGGCTGTTGTTATTCTCCTGATTGTGGTTGCTACCGTTCTTCCCAAGATTCGGGGGTTTGTTGTGGTCTCCCTTACGTTTTGGTTGCTGTAGGTTATTGGAAGTCGTTTTGGCCACGACAGGGCCAAGAACGACCCAGGAATTGATTTCCCCCTGTCCAATCTATGAATCGCTTGGGTGACTGCGTGTATGCAGTGGTTGGTCTTCGGGCTATGTTGGAGTGGGGATGAGGGCTTGGTTTGCTTGATAAAATTGGTGTGTTTGGAAACCACATAGACAGAGCTAGAGGGCTGGATTTCTTCTCCACCACCCTTGAATAGCACTAGAAGGGAAGTCAGGGCCTAAGGGACTGTGTAGCAGAGAAGGGACTGATTCCTTGTGTTGGGTGTGTGTGGGTGTCTTAGAAGTCAGGCTAGTTCTGGTGTAGGTGTTCCTAGCTCTGTAATGGGCTCACGAGCTTAGCATTTAGCCTTTCCCAGCTCCTTGATGGCCTAATAAACCTGACCATGTTGGCTTGGTTGTCTTGTTGATGGCCTGATAAACCCAACTGTGTTGGCTTGGTTGTGTTTTGTGTATCCTTGGCTATGTGTAAGCCTTCTTGTTCCTTATTCCTTGGGGAATCATGCCCAGCTCAGGGGTGGCAACGTTGCTGAGAGATTAAGGAGCACGTTGGCCTATGGTTGGATGGAACGTTGCAATGACGTAGCTGGTTGCAGGATGATTTCTTTATGGGATAAGTAATCTTGACCATTTCGTCTCTGTATTTATATTTATTGTTTAATGAATATGGTGAACATGTTGAATGCTTGTATGAATGTATGTTTGCTTCCGTTGTATGATAAATAATCATGTGTGCATGTTCTAGTTCAAAGCATTCTGTTTCAGCTTTTTAGGTTACATACATGTTCATGGGGCTGGTTGCCTGGATGGTTAATGCCATGGTAGCGTCCTCTTCGCTGGTCGGAGGGTTGTGGACGTTACATACAAGGTAAAGACCATATAGATGTCACTTTTTTTTCTACTGAGCTTACAACTAAGTAGGAAATACCAAGGTAACAATCACAAGAAATGGTATTCACAAACTACATATGCAATTCCAAGAAATGTTAATACTTGAATGAGAGAGTACTATAAAAAAACTAAGTAGGCAATACCAAGGTAACAATTACAAGAAATGGTATTCACAAACTACATATACACTTCTAAGCAATGTTAATACTTGAATGAAAGAGAGCTATAACAAAAAAACTCTAACCACCCACTACAAACTTTTTATAGCTACAAACGCTTATAGGATTCTTGATTTCAAAAGGGAACTTTTAGAAAACAAACATTTATTTGGAAACTCCTCACAACCAAAGAGAATTAAAAACAACAAAATAAGAACCCTTACATTTTTTTTCCCAAAAACATAGCTCTCTTTGGATGAGCTTTAAAACATTAAAGTTGCTTTCAATCCTGTCTAATTTAAAAAAAAAAGACATGTATAATGCTTAATGTTAGATTCAATGTAATTGCAATGCCTCTACCATAACCAAAATTACATAAACCAATTTGAAAAAAAATAACATCTAAATCATCATAAGATAATGGTAAAAGTATAATTTGAATGCACAAAATATTAATAGATGTATAAAAACTAAAAAAATTAAGATATAAAAAAAACAACCTTAAAACTATCACACAAATGATATTACATATATTTTAAGCAACTAACTAAGAAAGTAACCTCTCAAAGTCAAAACAAACAATGTTAACTATTAAACAATATCATTTAATATGTATCTCTGTTAATGCTTTTGAAATGTAACTATGTTCGAATATGGCTTATATAAAGCTTATTATATAAAGATTTGTAAGATAGAAATATAGCCCTCACTGCTATTTATCTAATATGTATATCCTAATTCACATCAATCAAACTAGAAATCCTCATAATTCATATTAATCACATTCAAAGTTTATTAAAAATATAAATCCTCATAATTCATCTTAGTCACATTCAAAGTTTATTGAAAATATAGATCCTCATCAAATCAATAGTAACATGATTATGATTTTGATGCACATAAGAAAAAAGTCATTCAAAAACCTGAAGCCACTGCAATAATCTAGCACTATAGCATAATCCATACCTAATGATCATACAACGAGGACTGTGAAGGGCAGTATCCCTACCTAATGATCATACAACAAGGGTTGTCAAGGGCGCTCTTCAAATGTGACAAGTTTTGCCGGAACCAATTGTACTGCGCCTCCTCATATACCTTTGGTAACTTAAGTTTTAGAATCTCTAGACCTGGAGCACTCTGAAGCAGATAGTTCATCACATCCATTTCTTTCTGGCCCAATTCATTCAGTTTTACTTGTATATATTTGAGATTGAGATTGGCCATGGAAGAGTTTAAACGTGGTGGTATTTCGACTTTAGTTAATTCCTGCATTGCATTGCATTGCAAAGAGAAATCCATTCAACTTTACTTTTCATGACAGAATCGCAGGAACATTTAATCATAATGCGTGGAAGATAGCTGATAATAAACCAATAAAATGATAAGCATTACCCTAGAAATTAATTTCTTACCAGAAGAAACTTTCGACCTATTTTCAGCTTTTCCAGATTAGGAAGCCTCTCAAGCACGCTGATAAGAGGAACAGCAATCTCTGGTTCGCTTTCAGGCAACAGCCATATGTTGATATCCAGCTTCCTCAAGACTTGGAAATTAGCCAGCATGTCAAAAACTCTTTGTGCCAACAATTGAATAGCTGGAGACAATTTCAATCCTATCAAATTGCTTCCATTCTGCATTTCTAGTTTACAAACCTCGGAGGAAAGCTCGTAAAACAATACCCCATTCACCCTTAAATCAAATATCCTGTATACCTCCATGGTTCTAAGTTTGGGGCAGTTGACTGTTAAAACCTCTGTGTCATAATCTAAATAGTCTAAATATGTAACGTTGGGAGCGGAGATGGCAGGCTTCTGCAGGCCAGTGCAAGAAAAGATTTCAAATGTTTGCAGACGGGGGCAATGAGAAGTAAAGCAGGCCATTGACTCGTCTGTCAATTCTATGTCTTTGAAGGTATAACTAATGAGATGCTTGAATCCGGTGAAATCGGTTGGAATATGGGTGAGAATGTAATTGCAGATTGTGACCTTTGTGAGATGAGTACATAAGAAAAGGGCAGAAGGTAGGGTTTCCTGTGCCGGGGAATAGCTCAGGTTGAGCTCTTGGACATTCTTCGATGCTGCAAACTGCACCCATTTCGATACACTTTGGCTGGAAAATTGCCATCCGTTGTTAGCAATTAGACAACTTCGGGTGCCCCGAGTGTGGTTAAAAATATTAAAGGCCTCTAGATGAGAGTTCAAGAGCAGAATGTTGAAAATTATATTCTCCGCCTTTAAGATCGATAGTGGATCTGCTCTGACAGTGCCCATGAGGAGATAGGGAGAGACTGTGAGTTGGGGTATTTGGTTGTACAGAAATCTCCATCTCTTCGCAAGAACGGAACATCTGACTGCCTCTCGGATTGGGATTTTTGACAGGATGACGCACAGAAGCGAATCTGGAAGTGCCGAAATTTTGTCTGAAGCAACCGGCATGATGACTTGGGATGTGAAACGAAAGGACCGGGAGGTGACGGGAGATCTGCAGGAGATTAGAAAGGCAAATGGGTGAATTTGAACCTAGGGCGAGATGTTATGAATGTGTAGTAATGGTGGGAGAAGCGTCCTTTTTACACGGTACTTAGAGGGATGGAATTCGAGGTTTATATATCGTTTGATACCTTTGCTAAAATACTGCTAGATTGAGAGTTTATTCCGACATGTCATGGGAACTCACATCAGCTGGACCCTGCGAAATGGAGGAGTTTATATGAGTTTGGAAGATTTTATTAGGACTTTTACGGCTAAACAAATTGCAAATTAGTTTGATTCTTAGCTACCAAAATGGAGTTCCATCAAACTTTATGCACATTTACTCGACTCCCAAATACCAGATGAAGTTCCACTCTCGCATGGACTCCACATTACCATGTCACTAAGTGTATTTATTATATG